>OMKZ01000263.1:29448-50535 GCA_900302535.1 Neoniphon sammara
ACAATGATCTTCTGGCAGAGAGGACACTTTGGACACAATTGAGCTGCTGTGTGCTGGTCTTCAACCCGGAAGCATCTCACAATGCGAGCCATTGTCATTCAGTGAAACTCTGAGTTCACACTGGGAAATGGTGAAGAGAATTCATCTTTGTCACTGAGGTTATGAGAGACTATGATCCGTTTGTAGTCGTTATACAAAAAGAAAAATATTTTTGTTTTTACCCCCTTTACCTTCTCAGGAAACCCCACCATCACTCAGGGAAAGTATTACTGAGATGTATAATTATAATAATACAGTAATAGATGTTTTGCAAACTGCTTTCTCAGTAATTTGAGGGTTCCTTGTTATGAGTGATTTAACATTTTATTTTATCGCACGGTGCTTGTTTTTGGCTTACAGACATGGCATACTGTGGGATCCGAGGAGAGACTTTGTGGATTTGCATGCTTCTGACATTAATCCACACAAAACACCAAGAGCAAACAAAAGCCATGTTCAGAAACCTCAAACAGACCTTGACCTTCGACCTTGTGCTGTGGACTTGTTTGCCGTACTCAGTACCGAAGTTCTGGAAAACACAAACATTGTCATATCATCCTGCACTTTATCTCAGCCTGCGATCATTCACGGCTATGTGCTTTTTAGGTCTGTGTATATTTTGCGCGTGTTTCAGTGAATGAAGGCAGTGAGTCAGTGAAACAGGTCATTGTGTAAATACTATAAATGAGTCATGGCTGCACTATTGTGATACTGATAGTTGGGCCTGATAGATTCATGAACCCTGACATTGCTCAAAGATTTGACTGAAACATGTAAACGCATTCACCCAAGCACCATATTTCTACTCGGGCTTTCCAACTGTAAAACTACACTGATGCATCAGGGTGTGTGTATCAACAATAAACATGCATGCATCTGTAAGTCTATGTCTTTGTGACGAGTCCTGTACTCATTCTCTCCTAGATGCCCTTGTGACTCGAAAGGATCACGTCCACTGAATCCATAATCTGTGACAAACCGGGATCATGGAATCTGCCCAATCAGAGATGAACATCTTACCCAATGGGAAGGGTCACGACCGTGGAGATGACATGGGTGTGCCGATGAAGACTTTTCCAGAGGAGGATCAGTGAGTATAAATGCCTGTATTTTACATGGAAACAGTGGTAGTTTAGCAGAGCATGGGTCAAGTGATTTTTTATTCTGAGTCCTTGTGTCATTATGTGTTAGTATACCTGTGTGGAAACCACAGCCTGGCCACAGTCCCTGAAATTTTATATAGAGAGCGCGCCCATCAAGATTTTAATCAGCTGCTTATTATTTACACACAAATGCTCCTTTGTTCTAGTGATAAGAGTTTGCAATTAATAATGTGGTGGATGACATACAGTATGACTTCTTTCCTGGATAATGTCTGTGTTTCTAACTGCATGTTTACCTTGTTTTTGTGCGTGACTCAACTGATGGATCCTTTCTTGCCATACAGAAATGGCACTCAAACAGTCAGGTATGTTTATAGAGATCTGTTTGAAGGGGTTGTTCAGTGCCATATTTGTTTTCATGTGTGCAGTCATAAAAAAATTTACGCATGTTACACATTTTAACTCCTGCCTACAACAGATGTGGCCCCAATTTTCCCATAGTTAAAGAGGGCATCGCGTTAACAGCCATATCTATTTCCTCTAGATTTGATGATCCAGAGGGAATGTTGGAAAGTGAAGAATTTTTGCCCAACGGAGATGGAAAGAAACAAATGCGCTTCACAGATGTAAGTGTGACAGCCAGTAGACACACCACAGCTAAAATATCAACAGAAACAGAATGTTTTTGAATAAAGTGAATCTGAGATTCATATATGTTTTGTTTCATTTTCCTCAGTTTGAAGGAAAGACCTCTTTTGGCATGTCTGTGTTCAACCTGGGCAATGCTATTATGGGCAGTGGAATCCTGGGATTGGCCTATGCCATGGCCAATACTGGCATACTCCTCTTCTTGTAAGTAAAACTAGACTCGTAACAATATTTGGCCAATCCGACCATTTACAAAATTCTCACTAAAGCCTGCTTACTCATTGAACTCATCCTCACAGCAGTTTGTCCTTTTACATAACTGAAGTGTGTATGATTCATACATGTAAACTCACCCACTTAGTATATACATAATACATCATGACTGTGACTCTGTTGATGGTGGCAGTGCTGTTGATGGTGCCCTGTTGTCATTTTTATCATACAAAAGTGTTTCTGTGGAGCTGCTATAAACAATAGCTATGCTACTCCTGGTGTAATATGTGAAAAGGGTGAGTGCAGTCAGGGAAAGAGTGTTGAAACAGAAACAACCTCTGTTGAAAACACTAAGATATCCCAAGAATTCTTACTTTCCCAGGGCTGCAGCTATGGAGTGGGGGGCTTTGGTGGCGTGATCAGAGGCCGGGGCGGGCTAGGTGCTCAGAGGAGTGGTTTAGTGTTTGTAATTACATGACACTTTTTGTCCCATGATATACCCACCCCTATGCCTGCCCTCTCTCTCAGGCGTCTCTCCCCACCCTCTTTGCCACATACAGGTCTAAGAAAGGCCAAATCCCAGAATAGCCACGCCTCTAGCCCCTCTATGTGGCATTTGGTCTTCTCATTCTGCTCTTTACAAGCAGACTGCTGCTGTTTCTCCATGACCCTGGTGGTCAGTCTGGGTTTGTGTAGTGGCAAGAGAACAGGTGGTGGGACAGAGGACAGCCTCATTCTCAGAACCAATGGTAGGGATTTCAAAAAGTAGCTTGTCTAAAGACAGAGGCAGCAAAATTATATATTGGTGACAGTTACAAATGATGCTACACAGATAAGTCATATAAAATTGAATCCCAGTCGGCAGTAACTGTTCACTCCAAAAGCGACATATCAGTATCAATGTCCCTTTTACATGAGTTTTAAAGCAAGATCAGACAAATAAAAATGTCAAATATTTTTCCTTGAATTGCAGTTGCATTGGTTACAAAGCCTTCAAAATTATTTCATGAGAAAATGTTTTGAAAATCATAACAACAAATGCCAAACACACACAAACTGCACTGGCAAAGACCAACAGTGAGTTCAGGTCAAAGTTAACTACCAGGGACGAATGGACATGGCTGAACACTACAGTACTACAGCTTCAGAAATGAATCCCTGTAACACAGTTTCCCAGAAAAACTGTATGGGTTTATATCTGGAGAAGCCAAAGGATTTTTTTTCGACACTCAATTTTTAACCTGTTAAGCACAGTGATGGTTCTGTAATGGTGCGGGCTGCTGTCTCGAGGGAGTCATTGGCTTAGATGATTGCTCTGCATGGCCATATAACAGCAAGTATGAAACCATATAGGACCGGATGCAAATATTTTTCCACCATGATGTTTCCATATTCTAAGATTATAATCCCATCATACACATTGCTAAAGACATTCAAGAGTGGTTTCATGAACACTAGGATGAAGTCAGATGCCTGCCACAGTCTCCATAATCACCAGATATGGGAAGCTCAGTAGGAAGCTGTGGAGAAGTAGATTTCTCTGTCCTTCACCCCGATCAAAAACTGGAGGCTTTCCTTCTGATTAATGGTCCAATATCCCACCACACATAGTTCAGGACTTGTATGACAGCGTTACAAGGAAGACTGAGGCTGGTCTGAAGACATAGACATTGAGATGATCTGCCAGTTGCTGGCATTGCCATTTTCTGAGAATCTGTTGAGTGCTGAATTCCAAGCAGGCACATTTCAGCAGCTTTCTATAATTATGAGAGTCGACACAGTGAGAAAAAGGCAAAAGGCGCTTTATGCAATATTTCACCTAGGTACAGATATAGATACCCTACAGATATATATTTAAACTGAAAACCAGCTTTGTAGGTATGCATCTTCTTGATTTTTGGCTACATATTTTTAGAACCAAGGGGACTTTTGGGGACTTTTTGGCCTGTTGTGCAGCCCAATCCATTTCATTATGTTGATTTTGTATATTAATGTAAGGACACATCACTACCCAAAGGTTCATCAAATTTGATCCAGCCGAGATATTGAGCGGGAAGCTCAGCTGTTGGCCTGTCGGTACGACTGTAGTGGACCAAGCAGGTTTATATTCCAAATGCCAGACCCCAGGGTCAAAATTCCATCAATCCCCCAGGTTTTGTCCAAAACTTGAGAAAAACAGGGGTCCACAGGATGATGTTTCTCCTTTTAGGCAAGGGATCAAATGCCATTTGATACTTCCAAATTAATGCACAAAACAGACTTGTGAAACAAACACTTTTTTGTGAGTTGAGGCAGTGTGGAAGAGTTATGTAATCATGACGATGACTGCCCAGTGCAAGTTCAGGATTCAGCTTCTGTCACTGTGCCCAGGGACAGGGGCCAGATATGAAGATCCTCACCTCAGTTGAGGTTACCATCTATGCAGAGGAGCTGGGCAGAAAGGTCTGGGAAAGGTGATGGCATTGGGATTGCCCTCTGACAGATTAGGAATGCTGCCCGGAGAGCCACGCGCCGCCTTGCCCAGCGCTCGCCTCCTAAGGAGAGCCATTGCATCACTTGGAGGGGAAAGGGGTTGTGGGAAATAACCTTTTCACCCATGCGTGGGATTCCATCATAAAATGGAAGAATTTTATATCCTGTTATAAAGGGGACTTATTATCTCAAGATTGATTCTCCTTGTTCCATACTGAAAATGTATTCTGTCTTTTGTACTGTGGCAATAATACCATAATGCCAGCGTTTTGATGAGATTGAAAAAGACTCTGAGAAAGTCTGCTATAAGTCTACTATAAGCTGAACAACCTTTGAAGTCTCATGCTATAGATGGACGTTGAGTTAGAGTCAACCCAGCCACTTATGCCGCTAATTTATGAAGAAGTAATCCTCTCATTAATATATGTTAGCTGAAACATAAATTCTCAAGGATTAGTTATGGCACTGAGGAGATTCCTCTGTATACCTTGTAATCTTAATGACTACGGCTGGTGAGACCTCTCACATATACTACTTTTAAGGCCTCTCACTTTCAGGCAAATGTGTCATGTAAAATAAAATTAGACAAAAGAGGAGAAAGAAGTCGAAGGGCAATTTAAGAGTTTTGTCGTGGTATAACGTGCCAAAAGTTTGGTTCACAAGAAGTATGGGATCATGATTTTCTCCTTCATCTGTCACAGGTTTCTTCTGTCTGCTGTTGCAGCCCTCTCTTCTTACTCCATTCACCTGTTGCTCAAAAGCTCTGGCATTGTGGGTAAGCTGTCTCAGCCACTCATTCAGCACTAACTGATCAAGTAATTTGGCCTGATCATGTAATGCATTTAAATAACGATAACTGTATCACAATAAACGATAATTGTATCACATAAAACCTTTCTTAATAATGTTACAATAAAAAAATAAAAAAATCAGACAATTTGCAATAAATCAGAAATAATAAAAGGATCATATGCACTCCTGGTTCCATGAAGGCCTGCTCAGTACAACAGTAATAGTATAACATTATGTCACAGTAATACAAACCAAAATACAAAATGTATATAAAATGATAACATTATACACTTGAAAGTCGATTTAAGAATTCTTCTACTGCCAAGCACACTGTTAAACTGAAGCCAAACAGGCATCTGATACAGCTGAATTGTGTCAGGCCTACTTAGCAGAGTTTAGAAACTATATCTGGTTTCCAGAAAATTAATTGAAAAGGTCAAAAAGTTAAAAGGGAATAACAGTGCACCTGTTTGAAACACAAAGTAGAATAATAAGTCAGCCAAATAGTATAAAACTGTTTACATACTTGACAGATTAGCACTTGAGAGTTTGTTTTCCAGTTGGTTTAGTTTCTCTAAGGGCTTACGCTGATTATCTCAGGGAATTTGAAGAATTTCTTCATTGTGTGTCTTGTGTGTAACAAAGTCTGTCATGGCTAGAATATTTACATACTGAACATTATAGAGATTTGAAATTTAATTGACTCTAAAATCAGTGAATGTGCCACCCAAAGTACAACAAAGAGATTTAAAAAAATCTTAATGGTAAAGTCGTACAGCCACATTTCAGCATATGTAAGGAATTTGATGATGTCAATGGTTTTGTGTTTTACTTCCAGGAATTCGAGCGTATGAGCAGCTGGGATACAGGGCCTTTGGCACTCCTGGCAAAATGGCCGCTGGTATTGCAATTACCCTGCAGAATATTGGAGGTGAGGAAACAGCAGCATAAGAGGTTAATGTTTTAGCAATGAAGAATCATCAAGGAATATGTTGACTTTTGACGATTTCCCTATGAGAGAAAACAGGGATTATGCACCTTTACCTATCTTAGTTTTTACACTGACCCGCCCACTTTGGCTTTGTGTTAGATTTCAATGTGTTGGTGTTGACTGTACATCTCTTTGAGAAAGTAATATGGGGGTGTATTAAGAGCTGAGACCAGTAGGCCAGTTGGCAAACAGCTGCGCTCTCAGTGGCGCTGGGATTAGCAAAAGTTCATTCCACTCAGTGAACAGATCATGTGTGGGTGGCTCTCTCTCTCACCGAGGCCTTCTGGAGAAACGCAAAACTCCCTGATAATGCGGTCAGCTCAGCTGCGTGACAGGTGAAATTTATCCAGGCAGTGCCCGAAGACTAAGCAAATCCTGAGTTTTATTAGCTTTGTCAAGCTGTTTCACAAGACAACCTTGACATAAGTAAATCAAATGATAACAAATGAAGCAGGGCTGACATATCCTCAGACTGGTGTTATGATTCGCCCACTGTTGCTATTAGCTCACTTACATAATATGATGACTTTTCTCATGCCAGGGTTTTGTAGGTCCATTTATGTCTTTTTGCTCTGCCTTGGTATTTGCACTCAAACATATCTGGCCTTACATTTTCTCATGCATTTTCTGTGTGTCTATTACAGCCATGTCCAGCTACCTGTACATTGTTAAATCTGAGCTGCCACTGGTCATCCAAGCTTTCTTGAAGGCAGATCCTAACTCTGAGTGAGTATTGTCATTTGTGTCCATTGCAGTAAACACATCATGGCTCACTGGTGATAGTCATATGACTCCTGCCCACTGTAGCTGGCCAAGGCTGCAGGCAGTGCAGGGTCAAGGAGCCTGTGGGGGCAGTGAATATTCAGTTTGGAACACTCACTGACCCAGATGGGGGGCGTGGCTTGGTTGGCAACGTGTTATTGGCTTAGCGACAGGGGCCGAGGTTGGATATGCACACACATATACAAGTTAAACACACACTGATGTCAGGTTGTGGTGGTTGAGCGCTGCACACGTCAGAGTCGTGGTGTGACACTCTGCATATGGCCTTGGAGCCCTGAAGTGGATTCCTGCCTCCCCTGTTCAAATCTAAAAACAAACCCAGTGCCGAAAAGGGAGTGCTGTGAGTGCAGCAGCAGCAGCACCCTTCCCCAGTATAGCCTATCAGGCCAGGAGGATTTAGGAAACACGTCTGCACTCTCTTACGCCTGTCAAAAGCTCGCAGCAAACCGTCAAAGCTCCCTGTGTCTGGTTCACATGGAGGAGCTAAATATGAATGTTGCTCCACACAGTTAAGTCAGATACCGACTTATTTATCACACGAGTCAGACACTGTAATAAGGTGCATCAAAACAACTTCTACGCTAGATTTACAACACTGCCTTTAGTCTGACCTGCCTTTTATGTTGTGCTTATGCGTGCCAGTGTCGAGTCCTGCATGCTGGGTTGTCTGCAGCTGTTCATACCTGCAGATCTATGAACGGCATGTTATTCCCCTTTAGTGTTGATGAGGTGACGCTGGGTAGGCTCCTCTGATCTGTTTTTGTTTGTGTGTGTGTTTGTGAGAGAGACAGAGAGAGAGAGGACTCGTGGGTATATGTATGTGCTGGATCGTATTTTAAGTTTTAAGTATTATGACAGGAATCTCTCTCTCACTCTCACTCTATCTCTCTGTCTGTCTGTCTGTCTGCCTCTCTCTCTCTCTCTCTCCCCCACACATAACACACACACAACACACACACAAATGACAGCAGCAGCTGGTGTGAGAAGGGTGCTAAATTCAGAGGTCAGCCATAAGGACAGACCACCTCAGTGCCAACTCTCACAAACCAAGCCGCCCACCGCTCAGTTCCACCGTACATGAGTGGAACGTGGAGAGTGGAATGAGATGGGGGTGGTGGAGTGGCTGCACTTATAACCGGTGTCTCTTTAAATAGTAATGATAATAATGTGCTGTGGCTGACCGACAGATTAGTGCCTTTCACTCAAACTGATAAAGGGAATGGAAATGTAGGTTCTACCAGTGCATTATGTAGATACACTATATCTTTATAGCATAGATGAGAAATCTATAACAGTGTTTCTTTAAGGATTACCATGTGAAATATGTGACAGTTGACACCACCCTGTACAATGTAGAAATGAGACTGTGTGTGGTAAGACAGAGAGAAGGTCAGATAGTTGGAAGAGGCATGAAGTCCCCATGGGCACATCACTAATGAAATCGTCTGAGTGACCCACTGACCAAAGGTCCAGAAAGGTCATGACCTCTGATTTATGTGACTTCCTCTACTCTCCAAGGACTCACCCTTCTCCCCCCACTGTACTGCAGCCTGTACGGCCGTTGTAGACAGATGATCCCAGTGGCTGGATCCCAGTGAGCGGGTTAAGAATAACAGGCTTCGCGGCTTAATCATGTGGCTAAAGGTCACAAAGGCGGTCCTATAGAGGATTTGGGGGGACAATACAGTTTAAAGTCCCTCTCACTTTGTAAGCCAGTGAGATGGTAATTGTGTTATGGTTGTACACTCTTATGATGTCGATGCTCCTTCCAGTTTTTCAGCTACTGATATTTTTTTTTCTTGTTCCCAGATTATTCACTCTCCACTGCTAGCTGATATCTGTCCACCTCAGAGACTGACACTAGTTTATTCACAGGAAATACATCAGTGTAATCTGGCTGTTAAACCACGTGTGTTTACTATAAACAACTTTGTTGAGGATCATTTAAAGCTAGTGATATTTTATGGGGCTTTCTCACCTATAAGTCCACTTGCCTTGTCCCAGTCAGAGTGAAATTGCTGCATTGGTCCGTTTTCAGTTTGGTCCTATTTGGTTACACATTGCACAAATTTAAGAGGACCACAAAATAGAAAAAAATGGAAATGGTCTCAAAAGTCTTTCCTTCATTGGTCATTCCGGCAGAAAATGTAAACAGACCTTTTTTAAGTGTGCATAAAATTCATAGAAGTAATCCTGCTTTGGTGTGACTACCCAATACATGTGGAAGATGTTGCTCAGCACGACACTTGTTAAGGCTCCAGGTGTCAATCCACTCTTTCCAAAGAAGACGTGTGGTGATTAAATGTCTGTGTGATTGGAGAAGGCAAGCCAATAGATTCCTACTACAACCTGTAATTACAATATGTAGCGTGTTTGGTTTATGTCCTGCAATTAGCTTCATTGTGTTCTCATTGTAATCACACTAGAGTTTGCTAGTAATCAGCCTATGACCACCTTTTGCAAGCGTCATCATACCAGTTTTGGTCTGCACCCGAGTGTGATTGCTGTGTTCACACCTGCCCAAACAAACTGCGCCAACACACAGGTTAGATTCAAAACTAAACTAAACACAGCACGTGTGAAAGCAACCTTAGACATTCTGCCTATGTCCTAGGAATAGGTCACCATGCCAAATCAACCCAGATCACTCTTTAGCAGGCAATGAACTTCTCACCGTACCTCGACATCTACCAACATGTGCACGTGTATTAAAAATACATGCCTTAGGGCTATTTAGGATGTATGAGGGAGGATGTTCTTTGACAGTCACAGTATATTAAGTCAATGCTTGGGCATGTGCAGTTCCCTCATATAGCAGATGCTGATATAGCAGCATGGACGGTCATTGGCTTGAAAACAGAGCTTGGCTAAGAACAGAGAGTTCCCATCCATCCATCCTCATTCGTGCTCACATGTTCTGTAGCTTCAGTCCAAAGCCTCCTAGGTATTAGCCTCAAGAAGGAAACTATTTCCTTGGGTGGGTGTGAGGTAACATGAAAGTCTTTTTCCTTCGAAATGGAGTGAGAAGTTGTTTGGGGTACATAGTTACTGTAGTATTTGATGCTGATTGGGTTGATAATATAGAAATATGAGAGAGAAAGCAAGGGTGTGCTAGAACAAGGTGGCATATTATTCAGACTTTTTCGGTGCCGTGGCGTCGAGGCTTCTCTATGTCTTTCGTTCTGTAACCGTGACCTTTCACATAAATCATCACACTTGTGCAAGAGTATCCCGCTCAAGTCTATTCCAGTCCACAGCAACACAGAGCTTTTTTCCATAATCACTTCACTAAGGGTGTTCCTAGCTGGTCTCTGTAGGCTCTGCAGAATAGAACACATGGACCCTGGAGATGGGGGATGCTGACTACCCAGGGGGCCAGGCTGAGGGAGAGCCTCTAAAGTGTCTGGGCTAGAATGCCTCTTGTGGTTCTCAAGTGTGTTTATATCTTATACTTAAATTTCACACTGTCTGGGTTTCAAACAGGGGTTGGATGAAATAAACTTACAAAACTACACCCAAAACTTTCTCAGAAATATAGCATACCAACTCTTGTGTCATCTGAAACAAACTAGCAGGAATAAAAATTGGAATTTTCCTGTGTAAGCTAAGACAAAATTGCCCTCCCTACACTTTGGACAGGGGACAACTGATTAGCTGATTAGCACTGTGGGAGTAGCTCCTAAAACAGATGCCTTCAATTAGGGATGTGTCTGATAACTGATTAATAAATGAATGTTTAGAGTTGTGTTTGAGTTATGGATAGGTACAGTAGATGTTTTGGAGAAGAGATGAGAACATAGTGAAGGGCGGCCCTGAGTAATTTTCTGTGAATAAATCCTAGCTACATCCCTGCATAAACCTCTTTGACCACTAGACTGATGATATTATTATTTCACCCAAAATGATTCTGTCAGATTATCAGTTCAACCGGCTCTCTAAATGTGTAATCCAATTTCTCTCAGTCTAAGGACTTCCCATTCATTTCTGCCTCTCTCTCCTTCTCTGTATTCGCACTCTCTGTATAATGAATGGCTGTGCCATTGCTTTGAATTCTGAGCTCACTAAAATTTCTATTTTTCCCAACAGTCTGTGGTATTTGAATGGAAACTACCTGGTCATCATCGTCTCTGTCAGCATCATCTTCCCCCTGGCTCTAATGAAGCAGCTTGGTGAGTAATGCTGGTTTAGTTGGACCTTTTGTCTGGTATCTCTGCCTGCTTTCATCTGCCCAAACTGATTCTGAACCTATTTTATGGGCCAAACATGATCGTTACCCTACATTTTGTCTCCTCCGCCATCTTCTCAAACAAATTTAACTTTAAAACCTGGTAATTTAATCTAATCTGTGTTCTTTTGACTTTGAGTCAAAATAACGAGGAAGGAGAGAGCATAGACATTTAATAAGCACATTTACCCATGCAAGCATTTTGATTGAGTGCTGTTCTTCCATTCAGCTGAAGAGATAGAGTCCTTTACCTACCACTGGCTGTGGAAACACCATGTGCCCAATCATCCATTACTGACCAATGGATTATCACACCCTCTCATACACTGACAGTTTAACTGACTTAACACCACTAACATGAGCATACTGCTTCTGCTCAAAATCACTAAGTGCTGATGAGACATCTGAATGTAGCTTCTCAGTGGCCTTTGTTTACATATCAGAAGACTCATTAATAGACCATAACGAAACCTTGCTACTGTGCACAAAATGTATGTGAGTAATCTGTGTCTTCTCCATTCTGTTTCCATGCCCTTGTGTTCATAATCATGCTTTTATGTATTGTCATGGTTTAATGTCATGCCATGTGAGCTGTAGACAATTTTCCACGATAAAGTCTTATTATATCGTATAAAGGCCCATTGCACTAATAGAGTTCCCAGCCAATGTTAAGGACAGTCATTTTTCCCCCTTTGCAGGTTACCTTGGCTACACCAGTGGTTTCTCTCTCAGCTGCATGGTGTTCTTTCTCACCGCGGTAAGTTGGTTCACCTTACAGTGTCAACTTGACACAATCTCTTAATCACTTTCCCACCCTCACTACTATTTTCCAGAGTATGTGATATTTGGACTCAATTTGATAGGGGGAAATAAGAGCTGCTTAGAGACATCAAAGGGAGAGAGTGAGACCAAAGTGCTTAGAGGCTGATTCAGCCTAATCTGCTGTGAAATGGCTTTTCTCAGTTTGGCACTGATCTCTAAGAACTGTGTTTTTTTAAATTCTTACTCTCTCTTCTTTCTTATGTCTCTCATTTAACTACCGCTGCCTTTCGTCCTCCCTTTTATATTTCTCTCCAGGTTATATTTAAGAAGTTCCAGATTCCCTGCCCTTTCGAGGACTTCACAGCCAACAGCACCGCTGCCCACCTCCACCTGAACACCTCAGCCCACAGCCACGACATCGACCACAGTCTCGGTCATGAGATGGACGACTCCCACTGCACCCCACGCATGTTCACCCTCAACTCACAGGTGGGCTCACGCAAATTTGGATCCCTTTGTAACCTAAGGGCATCTGACACAAATGTCTGATTCTGCAAATATACATACAAGCCTGGCAGTGTAATACAATCTGTTTGGGATTCTTTGTTACACTGCTCACTGCTAACAAGTTATGTGGTTATGTGTTTCCTAATAGACAGCATACACCATCCCTATCCTGGCTTTTGCCTTCGTTTGCCATCCTGAGGTCCTGCCTATCTACACTGAGCTCCGCAAGTGAGTTCACCCTTCATCACTTCACACTGTGTAATCTGCTTTATCTGCTAATGACATTCACTCACCTGTCTACTGTGTCATTTCAGCCCCTCTAAGAGGAAAATGCAGCGAGTGTCCAACATCTCCATCCTTGTCATGTACACCATGTACTTTCTGGCAGCTCTCTTTGGCTACCTGACTTTTTATGGTGAGAGCAACGCACGGTAGTTCCCCTTGAGTTCATATTTTTTAATGTGTGCATACAAATATTAATACCCCAATGAGATAGTCTGTGCATTCAGAGCTTTCTCATAATATAAAACAATATAGTAAAGTGAAATGAATGCTGCTTTAGTGTATAGAACTGAGAGGAGCTCTGTGGAAAAATAGGTCAACTCTCTGCGAAAATGAGGCAACATTTCATGGTGACTCTCATCTGAAAATATTGTTTTATTGGTGACTGCATCTTGCAAAGTTGAAGCTGTGACTTTGTATTTTGCTGTCTCCAAGTGGTAGCAAGGGATAAGTGCTTGGATTTTTGACAGTTTGAAGGGCTTTGGTATTCAGAAATCATATACCGTGATGTTAGTAAACTACACACTCCTGAGACCTGAATTTCTTCTTCTTAGTAGCTGGTGAGGGTGGAGGGGCGTGCAGGGGTGTGGAGGCAGCTTTCCATCAAAATAGCTTAAATTTCACTCTTAAGTTTCAGTTATGTCACTTCCTGAGCACTGAGACAATTTCCCACATCTGTATTAATTTGGACTAACAGGGAAAATCTATGGGATCTCACTCTTCTCTGCTGCAGCCCCAGTTTGTGATTTTGTGATTCTGATAAGACGAGAGTATTTTTAAATAAAAATCTTATCTAGTGCAGCTTTAAAAATACACCGCCGTGTTGTGGCCTTGCAGATACAATAGCCTGACAGATGAAAGCGTTATAATATTTTCAGAGTAGAGAATCACCTTGGTTTTTTGCATCTGTAGTTTGATAAAGTAGTGTGTCTGCTTAGAGATGGGGCCTGTGCTCCCTGTTCCGGGAACCGTATTTTGTTTAATCATATTTTCCAGTGATATAATGTATTGTGGGGTGAGGCTCAGAGAGAAACACTGTACCTGTAAAATGCTTTTATATTCCTGCATATAATGTAGGCTGGGCAGCTAAATATATAACAACTGGACTGGGAAAAAGGGAGATATCTGAAAAAGATACAAGTCAAATATATTGATCCAGGCAGTTTTGTTATAGCCCACTGTGGCTAAAAGTGAATGGTCTGACATAGTAGACTTGTTTCCAAATGTATTTTGAACGTATACTTAAATAAAAAAATGTCTGTACTGAATAGAAACAAATAATCAAGAAATGTATTTGACTTGCTGCCAAGCGATAGGATCCAAGCTCCCCCTTGTGGTGACTGTACTGTATGTTTACTGCATGTTTCTCTGGATATTTCTCCAGGTAATGTAGAGCCTGAACTGCTGCACACCTACAGTCGGATCGATCCTTATGACACTTTGATCCTGTGCGTGCGCGTGGCCGTCCTTACTGCAGTCACACTGACTGTCCCTATTGTACTGTTCCCTGTAAGTTAAGGCATTCTTTCTATGCTTTGCTCTGCGTAATGATGCATGTGCATTAGAGTGCCATATTATGGTATTATTTCTTAGTTTAATCTGCTATTGCCTCTACAACTCTGTCTACAGGTGCGCAGAGCCATCCTGCAGATGTTGTTCCCCAACAAGACCTTCAACTGGTTGCGTCACTTTGCCATCGCCCTCATTCTGCTCACCCTCATCAATATGCTGGTGATATTTGCCCCTAATATTCTGGGCATCTTCGGCATCATCGGTGAGTACAGCACCAAGCCTCTTCTAGGGTTGCAAAGTCCAAATAGTTACCAGACTTACAGGGATTTTCTGGTTAGTTATCAGTAAAGTATTTGTTTGCACAGATGGTCATGGGTTTTCGATGCCTTTCCCTAAAATTAGACATGGCTCTTCTCTCATACAGATATTGCCATGAACTTATATTATTAGATCCTCATGACGAAAGTAAATTTGCTCTTTAACTGAAGGCCTGTCCATGAAAAACATCAACATGAGGATAAATAACAAAGAAAAGTATGCATAAAAATATAGTTGACAAAATAGCTAAATTACATTACAAAATACTTTACAAAACAACACTTGAAAAGAACATTTGATTTTCCCTTCATGTCTCATCTAGCCATTTGAATCAGTTTCCTCTGGGATTTATCAGACTGGAAGTAGATCCTGACATCACAGGATTATGAGTCACTTTGTTGTCTCTTTGCATGTTGAGCCAATCTGTTTGACATAGCAATTCCTGTTATGTTTCGGTCTTTTCAGTTCCCAACACCACCGTGTCTGTCCTTATCCTAAGAGCAGAAGTAAAAACGTGACCAGTGTGTGTTCACAAACTGATGCCCTGAGTCAATATTATTGTCACACTCTGTCCTTGGATTGGAGGCCATGTTGTATGCGTTAGGGGTGAAAGGTCAAAGCATTTAAGTTCAAGGACCTCCGAAGACATCGAAAACATCATCATCATCATCATCACCCAAATCTATATGAATGTGTTCCAATACAAGACAATATAGATGTATATACACACAATCAGATGAAGCAGGGCTGTTTGCTACAACCGTGCCACTGTTTATGTCCTGTGTTTGTTTGCTCAGTCAAACTTTCTGTGCTGTTTTTAACCCTTCTGCTCCCCTCCTCTTTCTCTTTACAGGTGCCACGTCAGCTCCCTGCCTCATTTTCATTTTCCCTGCTGTCTTCTATATTCGCATCGTTCCCAAGGATGAAGAGCCCATGACTTCCACTCCTAAGATACTGGTGAGGAGTAATAACCCTCCTGCAGATTTATGCACCATTTTTTTTAACTTGCATTGCACATTATGCATACTGGAATTCTTGACAATTAAATTTCTGTGACACTGGTTTGTTTTTTCTCATCATTAGGCTGCCTGTTTTGCTGCTTTGGGCGTCTCCTTCATGGTAATGAGTTTGAGCTTCATAGTCATAGACTGGACATCAGGGACCAGTCACGCTGGAGGAAGCCATTAGATCCTGCTTCTGTGTCTGGTCTTAGGAATGGGGAATGAAAACTGTTCAATGTACAGGGTGCACTATTAGCTCTGTGTGAGCACACTGCAGGGCTGTGAAGCACGGAGCCTGGGGTTGGGTAACAGTACAAAACATATGTGGTCTTGATCATGCTGAATGAACTGCTTGACTGTAACTTAACACATATCCAAACAAAATACTTTTAATAATGACTTTTTTCCAGCATAATTCAGTCTAAACAAATGCAACAGGCTTGTGTTTCATGGATAATCAGGACTAACCAGGGTCTCTTTTATTACCATTTGAACTGAAGAGTTCATCCAAGTCTGCCCAAATATTAATATATATATTGTATGGTTAAGACCTTAATCAGCAGCTGAACACTTGCTGATAGGTACCTCTTTATTTATCTTTACCCAAATCCTTAATCTGAAAACCATCACACTTTTTTCACATGAACTGCAGCTGGTACTGTAAAGAAACTGGGCAAGACTTCATATTAGCTTGAGCACAAGAATGTGTCTATATATGTGATAAGGAACTCAAGATATTTTTAAACACAAATATCAATTATATTTTCTTGAGAAGCACAAATATATCACTTTGAACCAGCAGCACTCTTAACTATCTATCTGCAATTGTGAAACAAGAGATTTGCTCAGACTTCATGTATAATATGAGCTGACCTGATATAAGGTGTTACATTTGTCAGAGTTGGTACATCGTGTGGAATGATATAGTTGAAGCTTCAGTCCCATAAGCTCAGATTATCAAACTTTCTTCAGCATCCCTGCTGCTTATTAGCATTCAGAAACGCACAAACATGCACTAAAACAGAAGTATGTTTTTTTATTTCACAACATAATCAATGGGCTTATGGACAGTATTAAACTACTGGATATGATCAACTTGATCATTTATTAATGGTTGATATGCCTAGTATATTATGTATGATTTTTCTTTTTGTTTTAGCTGATAGTATGTAGATGATAGGGAGCGTTAGAGGCTGATATTATTCAAATATGAAATCGTTGATAAAATATAAAAACCTTGATTTTAGGATTTGGTACTTACCTTTGTAAAACTAGTAGCAGATCTTTGCCAACCTGTGATCTTGAATATAAAACAAGTACAGTTCCAGTTTGCCCTCGCACTTTGTCGGTGAGGGCAGCTTATTAATTTCATTGTAAGATATATTATGCTTTGGTTTCTGAACCTGCCATAAAATCTTTGCTGTAATGTTTTGTAGTATTTTGATCTGTTCTGACACTTGCTGAATGTTTAGACCTGAGGGTTAATGTTTTAATGAGCTGCCCTGTTGTTTTAGTCCCTTCTGTATAATAGCTGGTACAGTGAAGTGTGAGGTCATCCTCCCAGCACTGTTGTAGTTTTGTTTTAAAGGCTGAAGCACTTAAAACTATATGGATGTTATTGTATATTTGGCATCTGATAGTGCAGTGTGCTGAAGTCATGTTTTGTGTGTAATTATTTAGTATTAGACAAGCCATTATAGGTTGTGCTTTTCAGGCAACAATGACATTATAATTTTGATGGTAATTTAGGAATAGTGCTACCACTACCTGTATGTGCTCAAATTGATTTTGTTTTGAGACCCACAATGCAACTGGCCAACTGCACAGAACTGTGTTTCCTACAGACTGCAGAGAGAATTTTATTGTGTATAAATACAGACTACAAAGTACCATCCTTAAATAACAATGCAACATATAAACTGAAATGTTTGCCTGGATTAGTAACTCAGTGAAATGTTACAACAAGATGGCAGTTATGTGTACCAACTACTCTCAAACTTTAGACAAGTCCTGTATAGACCATTACTTGTCTTTATTTATAAATTACATTAATTTTCTCTTTATTTTGTGATCACTCTTGATTCATAATCAAGATATTTTACAGATTAGAAGCAACAAGAAACTTAGTGCATGCATCAACTTCAGTCCCATGCTTTTCCACACATCCTGGCAGTGGTTGTGTTGTGACGGTCTTGTCCTGTTTAGAGAAAAGTATTATCCTTCACTTTATGGGATCATGCCAAAATAACAACTTACTACCTACTGCTAAGAAATGCCTTTAACTTTTAACAGGTACCTCATTTTTAATATCAGAAGAATCAAATATGCATTTTTAATGTATCTAAACAAATCTATGCGATATTTAAGTATAACTCTTTAAGATTTATATCTATGGAAATGACAGGAGTATGAGTTAATGACAAGATATACGGATTCTGGTGGGTAACAGGTTGCTTTATATAAATAATGTATATAAATGTAAACCATTTATATTTGTGATGCTTATTTAGCTTGTAAAGTGTAAATAGCAGGGATGGTTTTAGTTTGGCAATAAAATGTAGATGTTTTTACATCTGTATCTCCACTGTCCCTTTGTCATCATCTTTTCCCTTCACTTTGCTTAATTAATACATCAAAAACATAGGCAAAGACCCTTAGACCCTTAAGCTTTTGATTATGTTCCTTTTATTATTTCTTGGGCTATTTCATAGATTGCTATGGAAAGACCTCAGTGTTCATAGATTCAAAAGATACTTACACAAAAATACTTCCTAACAATGTATTTGTAAACAGCTTAGCAGCCTTGCAGGTGTTACATACAGCATGAGTATGACAGCCTAAAGGATAAATCCATGAACTGTATGTGAATACCACCCCCACCCCCCAACACACACTCACACGGGAGTATTCCTGACACACTGATTTATAGCTGGTCAGTCAACTTATGTGATCTGTCATAGCTAAGCTGTGTTTTCACAACATCAGACCACACCTCAGCAGAACTCATATCTCATCCTGCTCCCTAACTGCTGCATGTGTCATGTCAGCCTACAGTCAGTTTCAGCACTAATTCACTGAGATGTGTTTATGGTCAACAAGAGGAAGGACACATATTTCATTCTTGACTCGCAGGCACCCCTATTTGCTACATTTAAGATTTGATAAAGGCCAAGAACAAGCACATTTTTATTTGACCATGATGTGACCGAGCACTTGTGTCTCAATGTAAAAACATTTTAGCTGTAAACTGGCACTGAGTCTTAACAAACTGCAATTTAGGCGTGAATTAACATTAAAAATCTTTTGCATGCACACTTCATACTTCTATAAATTCAGCTTCACATTGACAGACTATAAAGGCTTTTCAGAATCTTCTTTTACAAATGTGGAAAAGATGTTTTGCAATTACTGTAATGAATGAATGAAGAGGCATTTATGTCATTATTTAGTGTAGACCAAGCATGTGAGCTTTCCACCACAGACTATCCAAAGCTACCTATACAGCCATGCAGCTGTTAGTTAAACATTATCACCAGTATTGCCGTAGACGATGCGGATAAAATTGCAATAGGCTGAGAAACACTTGTGATGGAGTCAGGCAGTAGAATATTTTTTTTACTGTTCATATGAAGCTAAAATGTTTTCTCTTGTACAAATGTGTCAGTGTTGTGCATTCCAACTTTTAACATTTTGTACATTTGAACACGGATAAATCCAGGATTTCCCTCTGCAGGAGGAAAACTTTATTTCTCTTTCCATTTGGGGGCACTGTTCACCAGCTCTGTTATAAGTAGGCACCGAGACATTACATTACCTGACATTTATTAACCATTTCAGCAACAAACGACCTGCGTTGCATACATATAGACAATTATCCCTGCTAAATCAACAGCCCGTAGCTCCAGCTCTGGACAGACAGATCCTCGGTGCCGTGTTATTTTACATGTCAAAGCCTCCGTGCCCATAATGCAGAGGAATGAGGCTGGCACAGCGCCCACTGCAGTCCGCACACTACTCTCAAAACAATCACGCCTCAGTGGCTGCCCTGTAATTGGTTCCACACAGCCCACTCTGACAGAGCACGAGCGGTGCATGAGAGCTCGACCTCACCTGCTTAATTGGACTATCGCGACAAGTTGCCCACGTGACGTCAATAGAACTGGGCAACTGCTGCCAATTGTTAGGGAGTACGCATACCAAAGGATTTTCATCCGTGTTCACCGTGCACCGGAGAAGACTGCAGTCGCACAAACAAGGGGCATTTTCACGAGCGCCACAAGTGAATCAGTCTGAAGAGGAGGGCGGACTAGTAACACCTCAGTCTTTGAATGGATGCAGGGCAGAGGGCTCTAACTAGATCGAAATGGACCACCGGTAACAAACGGTGCCAACGCAGCCTCAGATTTGGTGTTAAGATCAAATGACTGGCAGGGACCGTCTTCAGCCTTCAGCTTCTGCTTGAACCGGAGAAGAGGCAAATTGACTTTTTACGCGCGGGTAAAAACTCTGGGATCCCGTTAATCGAGCCTATATATCATTTCTGCCCACAATCAGTATCGGCAAGAGCAGTTTTCTCTCAAGCCCAGGGTTGGAAACAGGACCGCACGTTATTCCCGGCTGTCACACTGAAGCCGTCATCATTGAAGCCTGTTTTGCGCAAGTGGTCGGTGCGCCCCTGCTATCAGAGCCATGGGTTGTACGGTGAGCGCCGAGGATAAAGCGGCCGCGGAGAGGTCAAAGATGATTGACAAAAACCTCCGAGAGGACGGGGAGAAGGCAGCCAGAGAAGTGAAACTGCTTTTGCTCGGTAGGTCATGATGTGCTGCTTTATGCCTCTTCAGATTGATGGTGGCAATCACTTAGATGTTTGATGTTGCAGAATAAATCAAATTCCTCCGCAGTTTAAGTGAAACCTTAAATCCTCCTTAAATCCTGTGGCAAAATATTATTCTAAAATGTCTTAATCAGCTTCAGGTTAACCAATCAGCTCAGCGCCCATAGCGCGCATTTCACTGCTGAGGGGTATTGATGCTGAAGGGAAGAAATTCAAGAGCGATTTTGGGTGCAAACATTAGATCACTGTTAATGAATTAAGTTTTGACTGTACTGTTTACAAAGGGCCACATCATCCACTGCCAAAACCAGCATATATAGGCTACCGCATAGGCAGGAATGGGGTTAACAGCCATATTATAAGGTTTCCCCATCGACAAGAAACAGGCCCATAAAATCACATCACCTATGTGTTGGTCCACTAGCCCTCACCATAAAACAGTCCTACAGCTCTGCTATTAATCATCCATATTCCATTAGCTGAGACTGGTGGGAGTCTTCTTATACAAGCCAAGGATGAATTGAACCATGCATCCTCACACCTCCATCAGTAAAATTGGGACTGAGGCCAGCAGGGTGGTGTGTGTGTGTGTGTGTGTGTGTGTG
>OMKZ01000263.1:58909-74341 GCA_900302535.1 Neoniphon sammara
TTCTTTTTTTTTTTTTTTTTTTTTTTTTTTTTTTTTACTTAAAACAGTTTTGAGGGCCCATTTTCCCTATTGAGATAAATTCCGGCTTGCTTTGAAAATAGGCAAGAATAGCTGATTGCAGTTGGAGAATGTGTCCAAAAGTGGAACACCTTCAGGGGCAGCATGTCTTAATTTTTTCAATAGATGAATATGAGGCAGTGCTGTGCTGAGACCTTCATTATTCCCCAGTCAGTTTTATTCAGTGGTTTTGATCCACTGTGGTGTAGTGCCTGACAGTTGAGAGAGTAACATCATGGAGTGATGAAGAATTTTAATGTCGTAGTCTGTCAAAGAATTTGAGATAAAAACTAAGTTCTCTGGTGGCTTGTGACAAAAACTTTCCCATCATGTCTGAAGTTCTGCAGTTGGTGGAGAGTGACATGAAATTTGTGCATCTGTGTCTCCAGACCATGTGGTGCTCAAAACTGGAGGTATACAGCTCATTTCAAACAAGCAGAAAGATTTGATCAGCCAGTCACAATCGAGATCAGGATCTGGATGTCTAAACATAAATACAAAAAAATAGAACGGAATAGAAGTTTTCATTATATAGGGAGATGAATCTCTTTCTATAATGGTAAAATCTTTAAACATCTAGTCTACATGTGCCTCTCATTTGCTGTTCAGACAGTCTCTGATTGGTCATTACTGCGGTGACTGGTCTGTTGCACACCTCAAAGTTGTTTTCTCAAGAACTGCATAACCAGATTTCTTTTCTGAGAAAGCTTTTGCATGTTGACATCAGAACATTTAGTCCAGCTTCTCACCTGTGCCCCACTTATTCCCACTGCAACCAACAAATGACAGAAAATAAGAAAACAATCTCTGATATACTCATTTTGGCAGAATCTTCCTCATGCTTTGGGAATGCCCTCTACCAACATTTCTCTTTTCTCTGTCCCGTTGGAGGAGCGATTACATCATCTCCCACAGCCAACCCCTACCGAGTTGAAAAGTCTACCATCACGCCTCTCTCTTCTGTCCCGTTAACATTTCTGGAGGAGCGATTACATCATCTCCCAAAGCCAGCCCATGCAGGGTTGAAAAATCTATCCAGTGAACGGCTGAAACAGGACTCTGCAGCCGGTGTAAATTCAACAGCTTTCTGATCTTTACACATGATGGTCGACCAGTACAGCCCCTCAGATTAAAGCTTCCTGTTCATTCACTCGAGGCTGCCCAGAGATTCGGCCTCCACCTGGTTCCTGGTGTCAACCCACTATACAAACATCAGCTCATTCATTATAAAATACTAAGTATTATAATTTAGTACGATAGGTTATAACGAAGTGTAAGAATTACTTTCAATTAATGGAATATTTAGTTTTATACGCCCATACTTTTTTACCATATTTCTCATTCTTCCCATCTCTCCCATACTCATCATTTATCATTTTCTTCTTCATTTTAAGAATTTTTTTTTGCATGGATTATGAAAACACTGGTGTTATATGGTGTTATAATAGAATTTTTAATAAAATGGCCTTAATGCTAGGTCAGTATACCAGAATTCATTGATGGTCAAATGCAACCCCAGCCTATTCTGCAATTTCCCACCAAAACATACTGCATTCAGTGTCATTGCATGGTTGTGTATTAAAGATTCTAGCGAGCTCGCCTCTCGCCCAGACCTTCTTGGTAGCCTGTCAAAATGTTTCCTAGGAACATATGATGTGAAATGTTTATTGAATGGGATGTTCATTATCAACAGAGTATATTGACTTTGTGGTGAATGAACCAAAGATACCTCAGTATGGTGAAACAGCTCTCTGTGTTTCTAACCCGCCTATTGTCTCCATCTCTCTCCGCCTGGTTGCCATGGTTATATTCATACTCAGTGATACATTTAATACACAATACACATTTCCTCCTCTTCATTCTGCTGTGCAGCACAAAATAGCTCTGTGCCGCTTGATTTCTAAAATAAAACAGGCACAAAAATACTTTTGTAGCCTCTGTTATTTCCATTATTAATATGTTTGAATGCACAACTTCTAAACTCAGAGGAAGGAGCTGATTAGGAGCATGTTTGATCCTAGGTTTATGTTTATGTTTATGTTAAGTGCTGCTTCTGATTCCAACACCTTGGCCATCCAAGACATTATACAGAAATCATGGTCATTGCTCTCAGTTGGTTTCTGTCTGACAGGCAGTTTGTGTTGCTGTGGGTCATTCTTTATCTTCCTAACTCAATGTGTGGAAAACCTCAGGTTTCCATCCTGGATCCAATTTGCTTCTTTGTCTCCATCTCCATTCTTCTGCCTGCTCATTATTTTGCAGACAGCACATTTACTTTCATGGCTATGCTGACAACACACAGCTGTACTTTCCAGTAAATCCTAATGATTGTAGTAGCCTTGACATTCTTATTGTTGAGTAGCTAACATTAATTATTGGTCTCTCTCTTTTTTTGCAACTCAATAATGACAAAACCCTTCAAAAGAACATGGTAAAATAGAATTTATTAAAATAAGTAATTCTGTGACCGATCATGATGGTCCTCTTTTAGTTGTGGCAAATAAATTCTAATTTCATTTTATTTGTTTATTGTTGGCTTATACTTTACTTAAAGACAGAAAATTCAATACTGAGCTGTATCTAGTTGGGTTGAACATTTTTTAGTAACTTGCAACCAGCCTTAGATAAGGAAAATGGGGGAAAAATGTAATTCATCTCTTGATAATATCTGAAAATACTGCAATATGCTATTTCGTCTCCACCCCTAAGGTGATGTGATCATGCACCGCATGTTGTATTGTGAAGTAAATGAGTTACAAAGTTAAATCCAGTAATATTTCTTTGAAGATTTCTTTTATGCCGTTTCTCTTTTGCACATACTTGCTGAGAGACAAGAAAGAAAAGTGGATGACATCAGAGGTCATATTAGTTATTTGCCAGTTTTTGGCAGTTACTTGGTTTTGTACTACATGTCTAAATACATCTCTGTTTTTAGCATCTGTAACACAGAGAAAAGGTGAGAAAGATGTGTTTTCATGTCTGTATGTTAGAGCTGCTCTCCCCTCTCTCCCTTCTTTCGCTCAGAGACAGTATAAAAATAAAATGTCCATGCAGAGATGGTGATTGCTCTCATTTATGTTATTATAAGCTCATGTGAGAGGCATAATTTGGTTGGGCCCAACCTGAATTAATCTGTCATTAATTTCACAGTAATTCAGAACTGTTCACTGCGGTAGACGGACTGTGACAGATTTGAATATCATTAATAAGGCTTCATCTCTAGATAATTAACTATTCTTAGCTTGACTTATCTATAATTGTGAGACAGAAAAGGATTTATGTAGGCTGTCCATAATTTTTTTTTTCTTGGTTCTCATCAAGGAAGCAGCGTCTTTTATTACTTTGAACAGAGTTGCCACCAGAGAGTTTTTTTATAGGTTCTTATTGGGCGCATATACACAGTTCAGGTAATTTTCCCCCATTCTCTCTGCCTGTCACATTAGCTGTATATCAGAGGTAACAGTGGTGTCCAGATGCAGTCTTTTTCCTGCAGAGTAATCCTGTTAATTATGCTTAAGAGCTCCATTACTTATTTTCAGTGACTGCATTGTGGATACTAAGATTCATTATCTGAGCATCCACAGTTTACCTTTGCAATAAATTTACTTCATACCCTCTCCACCTCCATTACGATTCATCCTTTATCAACCAAGCTTTATGGGTGTGTCCCTCCCACATTTTAGATTAAAGCTAACTTGTAGCATTTCAGTTACTACTAACACTCTGAGATATGCATGGAGGAAATTCATAGGCAATTCATGGAATTACTGAATAGATAACACTGAATTATGAGGTGGTGTGAATGCAGATATAAATTATTAGATTCTGTCCATAAACATTGTTGACTCTCTGACATTTTCTGATGGTCTTGTGTTGGTATTTTCTGGCATGTTGGTGATTTATTGAATGAGACTAGAGACTAATCAGTGACATGAGCGTTTCAGTTTCCCCCCACTAAGCAACTGGAGATTCCAGTTAATCGTTTATTGATTCCCAATATCACCCAGTGTAATTCAGACAGGATTTAATAACATAGAGAGGTCATCCTTTCTAAATTCTTGGTTCTGATAAGAGTTTCAGTCAATCCATGCATGCTGTCTTTGAAGGATGATTATGCTGAAGAAATCAGACAAGATACGACTGCACTAAATTCTATCAGCTGTGAGTTGTCTGCATATTATTCCCATTATTGTTGGATGATTTTGTTGGGTAACTTACCAGTCTGCTTGTAGGGTTTTCTTATATTTCACAACCTGTTAACTTTGAGGTTGACCAAGTCACAGTATGAAGCAGATGATTAAGGCTATCTGTGAATGTGACAGTCATGTTTTGGTACCAGAGCCATGACTCATCATTACTAATTTCACAGCTATATATTAATGAGAAAATCCCAATTGGGTTTTCTTTATCCTTTGTTCAGCATTTTTGTTCATTTTTTACCCCCGCAGCTGAGATTAAGTTATATTTGGGATGCTATTTTCTCTATCTGAAAACACATAAGCTAATTGGGCCTTGCTGTTCTGAACCGGGGATCCAGAACAAATACTGCAACAATTTTGCCTCCCTGACAAAATTATTTCAAACAGGCTGTCTTTATCTTTTGCCCGCTGTTTGTAGGGTTGGCTAAAAATTCAGTATTATTGTGAAATGTCTTTCAGTAGAATCATATAGTGATGTATGGTGATTTTCGGGTATCGTGACACACAGTTTTGCTCTCTAAACAAATGGCATGAAACATTTTAAGGAATATTATTTGGAAATTTGGAATGACAATTAATTAGATTCTTAAGTATGTGATTTTTCATACTTGTGTCATATCATGATCTATATATCAATATTGAAGAAGGTTCTTAGGAGTGGTCAGGATGAATTTCAACCATATCACCCAGCCCTAGATGTCTGCAAATGCTAATTTCTCATAATGAGAAACACTGAGCACTAGTTGTTTAAACATTGCGTCTATGCTTAACCTCTCATATAGTGTAGACATAGAAGTCAACTAAACATACACTTTTAAATCCTGTATAGCTGAGTTTTAGCCTTACATGGACTTTTAGACAGTTTTTGAACAGTTAATAAGCATTTAATAGACCTTTTTCATAGCAGCCACTTTGACAGGAAATAGCAGGTAAACACAGGTGTTACTAATCACATTCATGAAAATTCTGTACCTAAATAGAACACAAAATTTATTAATGTGATTAGTAACACCTGTGTTTACCTGCTTTCCTGTCGAAATGGCTGCTGTGAAAAAGGTCTACTATCATTTTTTTTTTTTACCTTATGCCTTTTTAATTTGGTGTCAGTTTTGTGTCATTTGTGTCTTTATTTATTATGCTGTTTGATGTAGTAGATGTGTCAAAGAAGAATTTCTGTTGCATTACGACAAAGTTTCTTGAATCATGAACCTTCAGCATGAAATTGTTCAATAGGATGAAAGCAAGCAAGGAAATGAATACAATCAGCATTGTGTCCAGTCAGTCACTATGCTTATCTCCTTACTGTTTAAGTTTAAGCCCCATCAAGAGCACAGGAGTCCAGATGCAGCTAGAGAAGAGAAAAAGGTAACTGTTATTATGGTGAATGGGTTTTTGTTATAGTTCTTATTTTATAGGCCCATGCAAATGCACTGATGTCCTTAATTTCGATTAAAGCATTTTTGGAAGGCAGTGTGGTACTGTAGCCATGGCAACTAGTGCAGTGTGTGCATGTGCAAGTGAGGTTGTTACAGCGTGCTCCTCTAACAGTGAAGTTCAGTTTAGCTGAGGCCAGCAGCCATTCCACTACCAGCTCTGCCACGTCAGACTTACTTACACCAGCATGCAGGCATTAAAAATCATCCCATTTCTCTCCCAGAACAGGGCAGCAGCCATCAGCCATGATGCAGCAGGCATTTGATGGTCTAATGGGAATATCATAAAGCACGGTGTGGTATTTAGCCAACTGATGGACTGTTAGGTGTGTATAGTCTCACATAGAGGCTCCCTCCACCCCACAGAAAAATAAACAGAGGCATATATGTACTCAAAGGTGAGTACTAAAATGACTTTGTGATTTTATATGTGACAGCCACATGGTACGCCATCCTTTTACTGTGCTGATGTCATGTCTTTTCAGATGTTGTACTTTCCCCTCCTGCATCAGTAAATGTCAATTTGAAATGGCTTCCTGGTTATGACCTTTAAACAAAGCCCTCCAGAGAAATCTGAAGTCATGCCACTGTCATAAGGATGAGTCTTTACAGCGTACCCAATATTCAGCAGAGGGTAATGAGATAATCCATCTTGTTCAACCCAATTTACAATTTTGATCCATGATAAACAGAGCTTGTCTTAGAATGGAAACACTTGATGACCGGCCCCACCATGTGTTGCCCTGCAGTGTATTTAATAAATTCGCAGCAATCCATTTTTAATTAGTCCTGTTCTCTCTTTCATTTACAGTTTGGCTCAAGTCTTTGTTTCCTAATTGCAGGGTTCAGGCCAAAGCTTGCCTTCCCACTTAAAATGGCCAGTCAGTCTTTCTCACTCACACAACGTGCTGCAATGGTAATATTTATACCAACACCACATTTGAATCAACTGTTAATTTTATTCGCAGGTAATGAATCAGACGTGCGTTCACTTCAACAGCTCTATTGATTGTTGAGTTAATTTATTGCGCATTTGAAACCATACTGCACAAGTCGTCAATGGAACTGCGTTTCATCATCATCCCACAACCATTCAGCTGTTGCTGATTATGTATTTATGTTCGATATTATGTTCCTGGAATTTGTGTAGTCAGTATTAGATGCTGCTGTTTATGTGAATAAAATTGACAGGACAAAGATGAACCTTTTTGCTGCATTGGTCTCATTGAGGCTATGGCATTGATTCTGTTTAGAATGATTGCACTTGTAAGAGAGCGCTGGTGGGTGTGAGAAATTACTATATTGGCATTTGGATTCCTATTTTGAAGCCACTGATGACTACCTTGACAGAGTGATGTGCCAGTAGTATGCTTGATGGGTTTTATGGGGCTCTTGTAAGACTGCAGCAGCTGCCAAACTGATGTCTTACCTGTTTGCTGAAGTCCGTGTATGCCTGATTGCACAGATGTATTTATGCAGTATCTACATGTATAAAATGAGGTGAGGGTCTGGGGAAGCATAGGGAAGGGGGTGAGTAAGCAGTGTGACAGGCAGGCAACCACCTGCTGTGCTGATTTGTCATGCTAAGAATCACTTTCCTGAAGCGCTGGAACAGAGGAGAGGGGAGGAAAGGCCGTCCCGTCTCACATGACAGGTCCTAGTCTTCGTTGATTTGCATTCTGCTTGTGCATCTCAGCACTGCATCTGTGTATTCATCCCGGCCACCCTCACCTTTTTGTGCCCTGTGCACGTCTCAATCCACACACCGGCTTCTGCGCTCTTCATTGTCCAATCTGTGTTTTATACAGTTTCTAGTTTCCACAGGGTGTGTGGTATGTTGGTTTGTTGCTTTGTTTTGGTTGCCACACTTCCCCCTGTGGTGCTCAGGAACACTGGACCAGCATATGGAAACCTTCTGTTTTCCACACAATGAGTCACCAGTCACATCTGTAGTTTGATGGAGCATTTTCCGCAATGCTGTTACGGCTAGCGGACCTGCCAGATTTAATTCAACGACTAATTGCTTGTGATGAGCACACTCTTGATTTTTGAGGGCAATCAGACTGGATGAATTTACACTATATTTGATGATGAAAGCTGTATGTGAACCTTTATGTACTGTGCAGCATTGTGAATGTAACTGAATTATATGGACATATAGTATGCATCTGCATAATATGCATCCATACAGTCATCTGGATACAGCTGTACATGTGAGGGGAGAAGATATACTCTGGTAGCAGGGAAAGAACAGGTAGAAATATACTGCAACTCTGCTTTATTTGATAGCTGACCTTGAAGAGGTGGTCTTTTCTTTTTTCAGTACCAAATACAATAAAACGAGAATATTGCCCTGTGATTGCATTCTAACCTGCTGTATTGAATCTGACTGTCTGTACATGCAATACTGAACACTATTTTTCCTCTGATGATATGGAGAGGTTTCTGTCTCTGAACTGGTTTGATTTGCAAGCACTAGATTTTCATATAATTTTCTCATAAGCTGGACACACAAGGTCTCATGAAATAATTCAGTCACAAAATTTTCAGATGGCTTTGACATGAAGAGCTGAACTTTGCTCCATGAATATAAACCATGTTTCATGGTTTACATTTTGATTTTGTGGCACTGGTTGGACAGATTTGCATTCTGTTATGCAGTCTTTCAGAAATTAAAACATTTACATGAGGTTGTTGTGTAATAGCTTTTGCCTGAGTGGTTCTCAGAGCACACTGAACTTGAAAACTTGTCTGGAAACTGTACAGGACAGTAACTTGGGTGATTCACTGATATGAATAAATTTGTATACCGTCCTGCCCTAATGTTCTTTGTTACAAAGCCCACAGGAACGTTTTTTGTCGTCTTCCTCTTCTATGTTGAACTGATGTGAGAATACCCGTTTTTCAGGTGCTTGTAAAGAGCCTCCACATCAAGTGTTGCTGGTGATCGATACACATTTACTTGATTAGTATAATTAAGAGAGATGCTACCTAGGCTGAGTGCATATTGATTTTATACTAAATGACTTGTGCGGTTGTTTGGCACACTTGATATCTGATACTTCCGACAACCTGTCACATATACAGCCTGTAATCAGTTACTCTGCCTCTGGTGAGCAGTTGTATTTATGCTCTTAGTATCACCTAGTGCTCACAAACCCACTGGACTGAAACTGGCAGATCCTCCTCATATCCAGAACCTTAATCCGTTTATTGAATACTTCAGCTACTGCCATTCTGTGGACTTAATCCAGGATTGAAAATTAGCCCAGAGTGCTTCCTCCCTTGACTTGACTCTCTCCTTCCCCTCATGTTGTTCTTTCTTTTCTTACCTCCCCTGCTCCTCGCTCCCTCTGCTCTCAGTGCTTCCTGCCCAGCAGCTCCCTCCATGCATTACTGCACCAGCACAAAGAATAAACCATAAACCCTGCCACACCACAGCTCTTCCACTGCTTACATTTGTGAAAACAGGCTGAGATGGACCATCATGGTAAAGGGAGAGAAAATATTCAGGCGTCAGTGTCAGCTCACAGTAACAACAATACATTCAAAGGGAATTTGACATCAAAAGGAGATTGGAAAACCACCTTCGGCTCGGTTCTCATGTCTTTTGAAAATCGGGAAAATGTAAAGATTCCTCTTTTTTTTCCTAGACATAAAAACACATGGAGAACGAGGAAATAAATATAACATAATAGCTGTGAAAAATCAACATTCTATATGTTCATATGTTCCAAAACCAAACCAAATTTGTACTGTGAAATGCACTGCACTGCGCTTTACAGAATACTTACAGAACAAAATAGAACATTAAAGGGAAGAAGAAATAAAAGACAATATAAAGTAACAACCCCTACAACCTCTCTAACTATAAAATTGATCATATTTCAGCATAGAAGCAACCCTCTATGCCTATAAAGACTGTAATGCATGTGAATGAATGACCCTAATGCCTATACAGTTTCCCCATAGTACAGTATAGAACAGACTCTATACCTGCACAAATCACCAGTCTGACTGAACACTCTTGGGCAGGTTTAAGGAACAATCATACACACTCTAATACCTTTCTTGTTTGGATTGGCTGTCATAATATGTTTAAATATGTGAACATTTGTATATTATATATTATATAAATATTCTGAAAAACATTTGATAACACATTCAGTAATTGTATCTTTTGCCATAACGTTTTCACATTGTTGTATTTTGTTTGTGCCAAGTGCTGCAGTGAGAAAACTTTCTGATGAAGTACATCGTTCTGCAGTTTAATCGATAATAACATGGAAATGTATTACCTAAAAAGGCTAACAGACTGTTTCGCTCCTCCATCATAAAATGTTTTTCACAAAAGAAGACTGGCCGCTTTATTTGGGGTTTTTGCGAGTGTATGTCATTGATCACTGATAAGATCACAATGGGACGATTAAAAAAAAAATTATGCTGCTTTTGTAGATACTGAGAACTGTTAAGAGCTTCCTGTTGGCATTTGTAAGGGACTGTGGAACAAATCAATTTGTCTTTTACTTCAAGGCCTTCCACACAGACAAATGACTTACTTTGAGCCTGTACATCTTATGATTTTGAGATAAACGGCTTGGTGCCCCTTTGACTTGTACCAAGTGTGTGTGCACTAGTGTGTGACTTCGTGCACAGGCTCCTCTGATTGGAATATTTGAAAACTTTCAGCTCCCTGCACTCGAGCTGCCAGTGTGTCTGAACCAAGGATTTAGTGGATGACTTGGTCAGTGTCAGAATGCTATTCAAGGAGAAATCCCTGCTACTCTCTTTCCATTTCAAATTATTCTTCCTTCTTACATTATTTTTCTGTAGCACACAGTATAAGCACGTTTGGGAGCACCTTTGACAAACGTAAGGGATTACTTTTTTTTAGATTAATTACAATTTCATATGAAAATAGCCCATGCCACCTGCAACTATGTAACTGTGCCACATAATTGGACTTAGCGATGTAATAAACTATAATAATAATAATAAGAAGAATAAACATTATTTATATTGTACTTCTCTAAAAGCAAAATTCACCAAGTGCCTCACATAAAAACAGGTAATACCACATGGAATAAACATAAACAAAATAGATTAAAAATGAATAAACACGATAAACAATACATCAAGATAAATTAAGATTTTAAAGGTTTAAAAGATATGGATTTAGCAAGCCCTTGTTCCTCAGCCAGGTCGTTCCTCAGTCTAAGGATGTCAAACGCCCAGTTGGTTTTAGTCTTGAATCTGGACTCAAGCTGGACTCAGGTTAATATGGATTAATAGGCTGTCAGATTAGCAAAGGAACAAACCTTGCTGATCTTAAAAATTTTTTTTAAAAAAATTTAAAAAATTTATTAGTTAAATCTTAAAATCAAATCTAAAATTGACTGGCAACTAGTGTTGCAATGCTAAACTTGAAATATGGGTGATTGGGTCCCTTCATTTAATACCCGTTACATTCTAACTACTATGATCAATCCGTGCAAGCTGAAGATGAGAGATTGACTGATGTCCAAGGCAGGTGTATCATGAGGTGTAATAGTTCAAACATGATTTTTTTAAAAAAGCACAGTTTGCCTTCTCCGCTTCAGCTGAGGGTAAAAATATGCTCATTTATTATGTATTTCTCAGCGGAAAAAGTCAGGCTGTGCTACATTCATAACCTGATCCTCAGAAGTCAGATCACCGTCAGTAACCACCCACAGGTTTCTGTCCACTGATTTGATGTTGGCAGACAGACTACCAAGTTTGCTCTGAATCATGCATTTGGAACCAGAAGGACCAGATAAAAGTTGTCGAGGCTGGTTGAATCATTGGGTTTTAACAGGAGATATAGCAGGGTATCATTGGTGTAGCAGTGGAATGAAACATTGTGATCACATATTATTATGTCCAAGGGGAAGCATGTGCAGTGAGAAAAGGATTAGACCAAGAATGGTGCCACATGTTGTGCTGAAGAGGAGGATGAATAATCGCCAGCATACTCGCCAACCTCCTGATTTTCCTGGGACATTTTCATGTCACTCTCCCGCATTTCTCCCGGAGTTTTATTCCTCCTGATTCTCTCCCATACTTTGATCATATTTCACAGTCTGCCCATTTATTGTATTTATTACAAAAAATAACACAAAAAAAAAAATCTCTGACCCTATTGCTGTTGTTGCCAAACAGCCGATAAAGTACACTGCACCAAAAATGCAGTCTCTATACTGGTGCCTTCACTGAAAACATCATTAAACCGACTGCTTCTATTTATCCTGTGATTTGGATCATTCAATATATTGTTTGATTCAGACAAAATAAGTTTGACGTCATGTTTAAGGTCTTGGTAAGCTACATGTGGCAGCATGAGATCCAGACAAGTCTTTGTAGAAAACAATTTTATTTGTTTAGCACCAGCTGCTCCCATTTGGCACATGTGCAGGCCTTGCATGATGATTTGGTCATTTTAATCAGTTATAGGCATGTGTGAGATAAATGCCTTTTCATTGTTATAAAAGGTCAACAATGAAATGATGAACTGTTTTGTGAATTTGTGTTTCTCAAATGCAAGTTTCTACTGGAATTAAAAAGATACAGTTTTGTACTGTATTTTTGTAGTTAGGCTAAATGCCCAAAAGTCACCACAAATAAGGTTGGTGAACCCCTGGTTTGGTTCTATTGCTGAGTCAATAAACCACAAGTATAAAATACAAAATATGTATTATTGATCATCAAGGCTTTGTTGTTCATTGATTCATTCATTCGTGCTCTCAATGAAATCAGAGGAGGTTCTGTTGAGAAACTCCTTTGATTTTTCCGTGGAGGCCTCAGTGCTCTAGCTAGTGGAAGGGCTGATCATAGAGTCGATTACATGAAACAGTATCCTTGAATTTGACAGTCTTCAGATATTAGCTCTGAGGGAAAATCCACCTCTTGAATCTTAAACTGCTTCTTGATGTTTCACTATGACGTCTTTTATCGTGTTGGAAAATATTTGCAGCCTGGTGGCCTTTTATTTATATTCTTCTTTCTGCAGTCTTTGTTTAGGGCTTTAATATGTTCACAGAGCCAAGGTAAAGCTCTGGGCTTGGATGATGTTATTTGAAATGCTGCATCCAATATAGCTGAGCAAGTGTTCACCAATTATGCAGAGGAATTTCAGTTTCAGTAGCAGCATCTGAAAAATCTCTGAAAGCTTGCCTACAGAGTTGTAATCCAGAATGAAACAACGAGCAGGGGCAGACAGACAAGAGGCCGGATCAAACAGTTGGAGGCTGTGGTCATGTGGTTGGACACACACGCCCCTTAACAGACTAGACAGGATGAGAAGAATGGACATTTAAAAGCGAGTATGAAACCCAACAGACATGGATGTTAAGATCCTTGGCCCCTTCTTTGTATAAGAGTTTTTGGCACAATTTGAACCTTAAGTGCCTTCGTCATGATTTAAAATTTTTTTGAATGTGTTAAAAAAAAACATCATTTGAATACAGCATTTTTGTTCCCATATTCATCCACATTCTGCAAATTGTCTCCCATATCTGCCGCTCAGCAGTCGGGCCTGTCAGTCAGATAGAAAACTTGTCCAGTTATCTGTGATAAAGTGATGTCTGCTGAATGGAAGATACTTCAGTGGAATATCATCCAACTGTAAAACACAATTCTCTTCAGCAGTGACTACTACATGTTTTGTCTTGTCATGTCTTCCTCCATGTGTTTTGAGCTTTGAGTGATTCTCTAAATTCGACACCTCGGTCTCTCTCTCCTCTGCTTTGTGCTCATCACTACAACTTGTGCTGAATCTGTTGATTTAGAGCTGCCAGATATAAAAAGCTGACTGCACTGTCTTTCTTTATTTATCTTGTCAGTGTCTGACACATAATGTCCTATCTGCGTGTAGTGTCGTTTTTGTTTTTTTTTTCTTTATGGTGGTGATTCCAGTCAAGGTTGTAAGAGACCGCATAGGTAAATCATTAATTCCTTGAGTACTATTGAAGGTGGGATGTATAGTAAAAAATGCTCTGCAAAAAATCTTTTAGTCATTTAGTCTCATATTCAGTGTTTTAAGAAAAAAAGACTTTTACACTGAATGTGCAATTAAATGACTGAATATAGACTATGAGACTAAATTAGTGAATATGAGACTAAATGGATTAAGATGGAGATTTTTTTTCTTTTCAGTGTGGAGTGTACTGTATGGTTAGCATTCATATCAGGAAATTTGTATTAGCACTGCATGCATGCGCACGTTCTCACACATAAGTGAACAGGTATCAATGCACTTTGGTAGCTCTATCAAACAGTCGTTTCCAGCCCTAACCATGATAAGCAAGTTTTTGATATTTTGAGTTGAATGTGAATGGGATTTTCATTTTGTAACACGGGTTTTTTTTTTTCATTCAAGAGAGTGCAGTAACTCCCCCCCCCCTTCTCTGCAGAGCAAAGCAGTGAAGCTGTAGCGCTCCCTGTGAGGCTGCTGACCTACTTTTCCACTCCAGGCTATAACGTACTGTACCCAGCCATGTAAAATTCCTCCATCGCTCTCCACTCCCTTCGCGCACAAATCCCCCCCGCATGTTAGAGAGGGGGCAGCTGGCTGTCCGGCTGGGTGAGCCACACCTGTGCTGCTGATGCTGCATGTCGGCTGAACAGTTACCCACTAGAACCAGCCTGTAATGATGCTGTAAAACCAAGCTCATCTGGACCTTTCTTCTTCTCCCTGAAACCTCTACCTGCAATAGTGGAGCGGCTGCATGGAATAATTCAAAGCCTGCCGCTGTCTGCAGATCAATAAAAGTGGGATAGAAAAAGGCTGAATCTCAGACTGAGTGAAAACAGAAGAGGCTGTTTGGGACAGGCTGCACACAAAGGGCACCAAATGTGCTGGAAAAAAAAACACAACAACCGCACTTATGAAAGTCAGTGCCTTCGATAAAATGCATCTCTCCCTCTCCCTCTCTTTTGCTCTTTTTGTCTCCATACACAGACACATGCAGACATTTTCATACATAATACATATGAATTTACATGGGCGCACACCTGATTTTGGAGGACAGCGCAGTAGAGAGTGTCAGGATGAGAGGGAGGGACAGGGGTTTGCATGCATGAGGTCATGAGCCTGAGTCAAACCATGACCTTTCAGCGCTGTAAGCAGATGGCGCGCTCCTCAGTCTCCTAAAACATGGATCGCCTGGCACTCAACATTCCTGGTTTGTCAGGTGGACGGTGATCAGGAAGGGAAAGCGCATCCGGACCGAGGCGTTTGTAGGGCATGGAGGGAGGGATAGAGAGCGCGAGGGAGAGAGGCAGAGTTATTGGAAGGTTTGTACATGGCGAGTGAGTGTGGAACGGGAAGCACAAATTTGTTTAACACTACAAATTGGATTCCTTTTTTCCCTCCCTCTGACTAGACTGATGGCTTATTTGCTGTGAAGAACATCCACGCACAATGATCAGAAAATATGAGCACACACGCTGACACTTCTCAGTAGAAAAATAGCTGTTATTTCCTGCAAAAGAAGGTCTCTTTGTACGTCAGATGTGTTGAGATTAACGTCTACATGTGTCAGTCACTCCTCCCCGGTGATCTGGCGCAGGGCTGTAAATAGCTATGGCACATTGTCGTGTATTCTGCTCAATGTCATAAAGGCCCAGAGGAGGTTAACCTTTAAATGGCTGTAAAAAGCCGTTGATGCGAGCAGTCGTGACACCGGCGGCGGGGGCAGCAGGCAGGGCTGGGCTCGGCCCGGATG
>OMKZ01000266.1:0-12399 GCA_900302535.1 Neoniphon sammara
AGACAGAGTATCACAGAAGTTCCTCTATGGGTGATAATGCTCAGCCACTAATGCCCACCCTTTTTGCGGATATTTTTTCCCCTACCTGTTTTTAAGTATGTGTATGCATATATATTATTTTATTATCATTATTATTGTTTTTATTTTTATTATTTTCTTTTCTCTTTTTGTATTGTTTACCATTATTGTATCTATCATTTAATTTATGATGTCCTATGTCACGCAATGTTATGTAAAATGACTCAAACGTTTAAATAAAAAGTTCCAAAAAAAAGAAAGACCATTGATGGGGTATCCTTATTTACAATGGTGTCGATAAATTTTTATTTTATTTTATTTTATTGTTTGGAGTAGGGCTGCATGATATGGACAAAATTTCATACCTCAATATTTATGCCATATATCTCGATAGCGATACGATATGACTATGGGTTCACACTTGTAGCAACAGTGAAAATCAAGCATTCTTCATGAAACAGCATAATACCAAATGGATGTAGGAAATGCAGTTACTTCACAAAATGTTTTATTGATTAGAACAAACCAATCACTGCATTAAAATAATAAAAAAAAATCAAACATATTTTGCTGCAACTTCTACTTTGACAATGCTTCAAAAATAATATTCACACTCACTATCTCACTATGCAGCACTTATTGTAAACAGCACTTACTGTAAATGCTTTGTTATTGTCAACTCTTTGTTACTTACTAACAGTCCAGTGTACTATACAGAGAATCAATACTTCCTATTGTATGGACTTAGCGGAAACAGTATTCACATTTTCACATTACATCACATTTGTGTGTGTGTAAATCTGCATGTGTGTGTTCACTGTCGAGGGTAGAAGACAGCAGATAGTTGTTCATCTCATCTTCTATGGCTACAGTGGGATCAAATGGTGCTGTCAGTGTCGCAGTTTTTCTTTTGAAGAAGCTTGCCAATATCTTCTTTGCCTTTTTTGTGTGGGTGGAACTGCATCTTGTTCCACTCTCATGGCTTAAGAAGGAATATTCTAAAATAAAGTAAACAAACAAACAAAAACTTTGCTTAGTTTTATGTTAAAACAATACATTGTAATAAAACAATGATCATCATATGAAGACCACAATGTTAAGCGCAATATAAACATACTTCTAAACATTTACTGAAATATAAGACAATACAGTTAAATAGAATTCACAAAGTTTTCTGATTCATCTGTTCTACCCATTATATTTACCTTGCGTTCCATTGTCTCCATCTCTGACACCACTCTGGCTTTGATGATGGGAATGTTGTTTTCAATGATGTATTGTGTCTTAAATCTTAGATAAGAAGAAAGAAAGAAAGAAAGATGCTATATCCAGTAGCTCTTGAGTGTCCATCTTTGTACTTCTCATTCAGGTACTCCAACATCTTCTTTTTTAAGGACTTTGTCAGGTCGGAGTTTTCCTCCTTTGGTGTTAGGAGGGTTGTGTTGAAAAAGCTCAGGACTAGTTGAAGATATGCGACACTGACATACTCTTCCCCTGACAGAGCACTGGTGAACTTAAGCAATGGTCCCAGTGCCTTGCTGACTGATTCCAGTACATCTAGGTCTTGCCATGTGGGAATTAGGTGCCATGCCTTCCTATCTTCGGAGAGGACCTCTGACAGAGCTTTCTGATGCTTGAGGATCCTTTGAATCATTAGCACATCTCCCATCTAGTTTGGCACTCAGCAATGAGTGCATGCCCTGAAAGTTTGAGGCGTTATTGGGCTTGCCCCCAACTTTTTGCAGAGGCCAATAGCATGGCTGATCTGTTCGTCACCTTTCATTGCATTTTCAGGGGAAAATATATACAAAATAATATAAATTACAACATAATAACTATCACAGATTGTTCTATCAATCTGACACCTCAAATGACAATATACTGCTCAGCTCTCCCTCCCTCCCTCTCCCTCAGTGTTTTGAGATTCTCTTTCACACACACACACACACCCCTCTCTCTCCCTCTCTCATTGTCCCTCAGGTTGAACAAACATGCCACACTGAGACTAATGACACTAAGACACTAACACTGCACCTCATCACAACACAATGCAACAATACAGTCAGCTTTGTCAGATACAATAAACTACAAAAGTAATAACTAAGCATTTCTCTAAGTCTGCTAGCACTAGGGGGTTCAGCAAACTTCCTGAACCCAACCAAACTGCGCCTATGGCACAGTGTATATTTCCTATGTTGCCAATTAGGGCGGCATTTAATTAAAAATCCATTCTGATCAAACCTGTGAAAAATAAACAACAAAACATACCTATTGCCAGGTGTAGCCTGTGCCCAAAGCACTGTAGCCATGTCCAGTTATTCACTTCCAGCACCTTTATCATGTTTGACACGTTGTCAGTGGTCATGCAAACTTGCTGGTCCTCCCACAAGCCCCATTCTGCTAAAGTCTCTTTCATCCCATGCGCTATGTTGTCACCATTGTGCTCCTGAGGGATAAAGGAGGTCTGCAAGCATTGGGTTTTCAGCTCAAAGTCCTTTGTGTTGAAATGAACAGTTAAACTCATGTATGGTTCAGTCGTCCGGCTGGACGATAAGTCTGTCAAGGAGGCAAAATAATCCATATGATGGTGCTCAGCAGTAACACTCATCTTGCACTCATTATAAAGTAGTGGTATGGCCACTTGAGTAAAAGAGGTTTGTGAGGGAATTTTGTGGTGCTTGTCAAACATCAGAACCGTTTTCTGGAAGCCTCTTTGGTGACATACATACCTTTCTTTGTGCCTGCTCGAAGTTGACTCGTATGGTGTTATGCTACGGAATGCATTGGTAATCAAACCGTGCTTGGGCTTGACACAGAATGATTGAGATGTACTCGTGTCTGACTTCATCGTAAGGCACTCTTCGTGCAGTGCTTTGTGGTGTTGCTTGAGGTGATGGAACATGTTGGTCATGCTACCTTTCCTCGTTGCAACTTTGATGAGGCAGGCCCTACACAGCACCTCGCTCTCTTGTACATCCTCCTTCCTAAAGCCGAAATATTTCCAAATAAGAGAGGATGATTTTTTTCTCCACTAAATCACAGACCTTGTCCTTTTCTGCACATATCTCCACCGCTCAATTCCCACTGTCTTCTCCCGTCTCTTCCTCGCTCAAGGGGCTGGCTTTACCTATGCATGCAAGGCAGACGTGACATGGGGGCAGGGTGAGCGTGAGAAATTTTATATCATCTGTATCATTGTCTTTATTAAAATTGCACATGTTCATATCTAGGTAACGATATGATAACGATATATCGTTTAGCCCTAGTTTGGAGGCTGTTAGTTATATTTAATTAAAGAAAATCTTTATCATCTGCGATCGTTATCGTCTGGTCAGGCTTTTAAAAAATTGGCAATTGGAATTGGCCAAGAAAAATGTAATCGGTGCATCCCTAGGATGAGCCCTATCGGCATGTGGTACGCACTCTACTGGCTGAGGCCAAATTGGTAACCACAGGCAGCAGGCCATCACGAATCTCCCCATATCTCCCTATCACCAGTCTGGGCTGGTCTAGTTCAAGTTCAAGTTCAAGTTTATTTAGAGCCCAAAATCACTGTTCACAGTTTCAAAGGGCTTTACAGGCCCACAATTTAAAAGAAACAAAACAGGACGACACCCCCTGACTTAACCCTCATATCGGGCAAGAAAAAACTCCCCAAAAAACCCAAGGTATGGGAAAAAGGGAAGAAATCTTGGGAAGGACCACAGAGAGAGGGGGCCCCTTCTTGGCCCGCCAGGAGTGCAACAGGTGCCGACCAAGTGGGCGATTATACAATAAATGAAATAACAATAACATTTAACATAGTAAAAAAAGATAAGCAAACAAGCATGGAACAGGGGGAGCAGCAGCAAGCCTCGACAGAAGATGACCAGTCTCAAAGCCGCAGCAACAACCAGGATGAGGGAATGGAGGTGGAGGAGATGGGTGATGATGGTGGGGTGGGGGCAGTATACCTGGGAGGTAGACAGACTCACGCACACTCAAAAGCTGGGGACACATACTCACACAGACAGAGGAGAAAAGGTTAGTAACACAAAAAACAAACAGAGACAGAGGGTCTGTACCAACCTCTGGATGAGAGGCACAGATGACACTGTGATCTGTGTTCTGTACTCATTAGGGTTGCCCCCTAATAGTCAACCAAACGTTAGTTGATGTGAAGAGTCTTAGTCGACCAAGTTTTCATTGGCCAGTTAGTGGCTGGGTGGAAAAAACCCTCAAACTCCATTTGGGAGCTGTGTCTTAGGAGGGCTTTAAATTTGAAACGGCAGACTTAGGAAGTAGTGACAGTCACTGGGGCAGCTTTATGCTGGCCTACATTCGCGTTTACACAATGGATGTATTATCTGGCAGGAAATCCAAAGTGTGGGATCATTTTGACTTTCAAAGGAAATTTTTGTAAATTTATTTTAAAAAAAAGCCCTGAAATATCACATTGACATAAGTATTAAGACCCTTTACTCAGTCCTTAGTTGAAGCACCTTTGGCAGCAGTTACAGCCTCAAGTCTTTTGGGGTATGATGCAGCAAGCTTTGCACACCTGGATTGGGGGATTTTCTTCTTTGCAAATCCTCTCAAGCTCGGTCAGGTTGGAGAAGTCTCCGTCTAGCCACTCTGCCATGAAGCCCAGATCAGTGGAGGGCTGCAGTGATGGTTGTCCTTCTGGAACTTTGTCCCATCTCCACACAGGATCTCTGGAGCTCAGTCAGAGTGACCATCAGTTTCTTGGTCACCTCTCTTACTAAGGCCCTTCTCCCCCGATTGCTCAGTTTGGTCGGGCAACCGGGTCTTGGAAGAGGCCTGGTTGTGCCAAACTTCTTCTGTTTGAGAATTATGGGGGCCACTGTGCTCTTGGGAACCTTCAGTGCAGCAGAAAATTTTTTGCAGCCTTCCCCAGATCTGTGCCTTGCAACAATCCTGTCTCTGAGCTCTGCAGGCAGTTCCTTTGACCTCATGGCTTGGTTTTTGCTCTGATACGCATTGTCAACTGTGAGGCCTTCTATAGAGAGGTGTGTGCCTTTCCAAATCATGTCCAATCAATTTAATTTATCGCAGGTTGACTCCAGTCAAGGTGTAGAAACACCTCAGGAACGATCAAGAGAAATGGGAGGCACCTGAGCTAAATTTCAAGTGTTGTTGCAAAGGGTCTGAATACTTATGTCAATGTGATATTTCAGTTTTCAGTTTTTTAAATCTGCAAAAATTTCTAAAATTCTGTTTTCACTTTGTCATTATGGGGTACTGAGTGTAGATTAATGAGAGAAAAAATGAATTTAAACTATTGTAGCATCAGGCCGCAACATAACAAAAGTGAAAAAAGGGAAGGGGGTCTGAATACTTTCTGAATGCACTGTATGTGTAATAAAATTATGCATTGAAGAGTAAGATTAAAAACATGGTTAAACTGGGGGTCCCATTTATTTTTGAGGGAAATTTTAAATATTTAAATATATTATATAGGTTCTTATGAAACAACTTGCTCTGGTGTAAGCACTTCCTCACCCCCAGAAAACATAAAATAAATAAACTCATGATGAAATGTGTTGACTTTCAAAGGTTATATTTGCTGAACATCATGAGACTAACTTTAATGCTGCTATTTTCCTATAATTCCACGCTATAATTCGTAATTAGGGCCTCACCTGAAGCTCTGATGCACCTGTATCCTCAACAGCTTGCTCTGTTTCTCGAGCCTGCTGCTGTTTCCTGCATATAAAATAATTGATTAATATTAGCACCTTCGTGGGATTTCTAGACTGAAATTCAACTCATAATTTGATATATCCTCTTGTTTTATGTTTACTACTGCTAGCAACCTGACTACTAGCCAACATGTGACAGAAACCAGGTTTAGTTTGCTAGTTAAAACTAGCAAACATGATTAACCAATATTAGTTGACATTATTTTACAGTAGAAAGTGACATTAGGTAGCTAGCAAGTTTTCACTTTAAATCAACATGGCTAACTGTTTTTGACTAGATTGTTTGATCACTTACTCTCTGGATGGTAAAAAAGCTTCTTATGTCCCCTCTCTTTTTTGGTGGCGTGATGACAGGCCTGTCTACAAAATAGAAAACGAATTGTCATGGACAGAATTTTGGTGTGTCAAGCAGTGCAGGCAGGAAAGACATTTGCCTGTGCTTGAGGTGTCAACTGACAGCCCTAAAAACTCACTGTTGCGTTTGTCAGCACATCACCTGCCCTCTCATCTCCTCTGTGCCTGCATGCAGCGACATTTACACTTGACCTTTAGCCTTCAGATAGCCCCTCCCTTTCAACCAATAAAGTGCTAGAATGTGTAAATTGGTTGTCTTGGAGACGTAGCCTCCGGTAGCGGACACCTGGGTCTAATAAGACTTCTCTGGAAAGATGATAAGAATGAGTTTGCTCAAATATTGGTAGGGACAATCTGGCTTCCCAAAATATTGGTAGGGACATGTCCTTACTGTCCATATGCAAACCTATGCCCTTGGCCTAGAGAAATAAATATATTGTCATATGTGCTATTAGGCTTATCTAAGTGTCAGCGGGAAGTGAGGAAGCTAAATTACCTTGCTCACTGTATGTTTAACTTAATGTGCATTTCTCTCTATAGGCACATCAACGTAAGAATCATTACCGCTTCTGCTGGTGTCGTTAACAGGCAGGTCGTGTCCTGCTTGTAAAATTTACATTTTAAAGGCACATTATTACAGTTTTGTATTTCTCTGTAGTGTAGTACGTTGTTAACAATGTTAGGCTACTTTAACATTCTCTCTCAGCCCCGGAACTCAAACCATTTTCTGACACCTCGCAAAAATATATATTTAAATAATTATATTAAGATCATAAATGTGCGGCGACTAGTCGACTAATGGCCTGTCGTCTAGGAAAATCTTTGGTCAGGAGTGGCCCTAGTACTCATTACTATATCTTGACAGTTCTGGTAATTATGCCAGAATACTTTTTATTGATTTGAATTTGGCCTTCAACACTTTCCAACAGAACTACATGATCAAAAACTTTACCAGCTCAGTGTCCCGTCCCCCCTCATTTACTGGATTCATGATTTCTGTAGCAACAGTCCTCAGGCAGTTAGAGTGGACTATTGCCTGTTACACACACCATCACCACCAACACTTGTGCACCACATGGAGTGTTGGTGGCTTCATGTCTACAAGCTGCAGCGCTGTCCACTGCAGCTTGCTGTCTGTAGCGGCCTTAAAGAACCCCTCCGGCGACCTCTTTATCTCAAAATGCTTCCTGAAAAATGAAGTGACATATGAAGTTCCTCGCCAACCACAGTCTCAGTCAAAATGAGATTCACCTGTGTAAAAGGTGTAACCACACTGCTTCCAGTGATTTCAAACACACTATTCAACTAAATCATTGATTTTCCTGGTAAAATGGGAATAACAGCTAATTACAAACAGCTGGCACAACCAATCCAGACCCTAATTATCCTGCTGCACACGCGAGACTCACTGTGATCTGCATCTGTCACTTTCTTTTTCAGGAAGAGTTTTGAAAATGACTGAGATCATGAGGTCACTGGAGGGGCTCTTTGAGATGTATGGATATGTAGTTTGTGAATGTAGGAAGCCTTCCTGTGTCTGACATCATGACACACGAGCATACACACACATGCACAAAATGACACTGGCTCACCCCTCTCCCTGTCCCAGGATGGTATGGATATGGGAATAGTGAATGCAGGGAACCTTCCGGTGTACGATGACATTGATGAAGAGCTGCTGTTACTGTGTGAGAACCTGATCTGGAACAGAGACACTGATGCTACCGAGAAACTACTGGCCTATGCACAGGTGCGTGCGCACACACACACACACACACACACACAGTGCTGTCAAATATTTTTATGGGCAGGGTATACGGAAAATGGTGAGTCTTTAATGTCTCATTTTGTAATAATTGTCCAAAATGAAAAATAAATTAATGTAAAAATAAATTTCCACACATTTTGTAACAACTTATTATATAATACAGCAGTTATTACATGATTCAGGGTTTCACTTTTATTTTATTAATGTGTAATTATTCAATGTATTATGCAACTAGAAGAGTGCAGATCTCCGCCAGACATCTGTGAGGACACAATGTCTATCTAAAGTAGATAATTGTTATTGCTTTGTGCCACAATTTATTCTAGAGAGGTTGAGAGGGGTTTTCCAGGATGACTTTGATCTTGTCCCTCATCCAAAAACCAGAGAAGATTAGGCAAATTAGTTTGCTGATGTATGAAACAGCAACAGTTGTTTTACACTCCATTTTGTACAGTCGTGAAGCATCAGGCTATTGAACCTATTTTAACCCTCGATCCCATCAGCCTTTGTTGTCCTGTGTGTCTGCTCTGTGTTCTGTTGACTTTCTTCCTAAGCAGTGTATTTTATATGCTCGTACTTGTTCAGAAAACGCAACACATGTCCTGGATTTTTTCACTTGCAATCAGAGCGAATACGGCCACAGTAGACAAAAAAAAAAGGGGGTTATATAAACCTGGGACTGACCTGAAAGTATTGCTTCCAGTTGTAACCATTGCAGCGTCCAGTTGTAACAATCGCAGCTAAAGGAAGTAACTCACGTACGTACAATAACTCTATTTTGGCCAACAATCTCCACCTTGCGGGACGAGCAGAGATTTTCCTTTGTGTTCAACCGAACACAACTGGATCCACAAGAGGACAGCTGCACAGCCCAGCGCTCCCTCATCTTTCCTGCAGAAGTGAAGTAACAAGGGACAACCCTGTTTCTTCAAGTAATTTAAGTCAACTCCGCCGTTTTTCTCCGCCGCCGTGCTGAGGATCAGCCGCCGTCTAACCCGCCGAGAGAGCAAGAAGATGCCCCTGTCAATATCCGCACCCCGAGGGACCGGACCGGACCCAAAGACGGACGAAAACACACCCTACTCGCTTACTTAAGCGATACAAGTAAGAGGCTTAAGTCTGGGCAGAGTTAGGGACTAAAGGTGTTTTATTTCAAGCTTGTTGTTTGTTGCTAGCGTTAATTTAAAGGACTGTGAGTCCATGCTGTTGTTTGTTCTCAACAACTCAAGTCAACTCAAACTTTATTTATAGAGCACATTTTAAACAACCGGGGTTGACCAAAGTGCTGTACAGATTAATAGCAGCACAGATAATAAAAGTGATCCCTACAATGCCACAAATACAATAACTAAAATAAAATACTGAAATACATAAACAAAGTGCAGTACAATAGAATAAAATAAAATAGAATAAAATAAATTAAAGTTAAATTGAAATTTTGCCAGATGTCCACTTAAACTTAATTAAAAGCCAGGGAGAGGATTTAAAAACCTCAATCGATCCCGCAGAGCGGATGTGCCAGGGTAGGTTGTTCCAGAGCATAGAGGCCGCCGCCACAAAGGCTTGGTCACCTTTGGTTTTTAGCCTCATTTTGGGGGTGACCAGTAGCAGCTGATTGGAAGATCTCAGTGTTCTGGCAGGGTCATGGATATGGAGGAGCTCGGTCAAGTACTGGGGGGCTAGGCCATTAAGAGCTTTAAAGACAAGCAATAAAATTTTAAAATGTATTCTAAAAGCAACCGGGAGCCAGTGCAGCGAAGCTAGGACAGGGGATATGTGGTCACGCTTGCGTTTGCCAGTGAGGAAACAGGCAGCTGCATTTTGTACCAGCTGCAGGCGGTGCAAGAGTGAGTGGTCCAGGCCAAAATACAGTGAGTTGCAGTAATCCAGTCGGTGTTAATAAAATCATGGATTACAGTCTCGAGATCTTTACAAGGCAGACACCCTTTTACTTTCGATAAAATCCTCAGATGGAAAAAGCTGTTTTTCACGACCGAGCTAACCTGACAATCAAATTTCAGCCTGTTATCAAATATTACACCAAGATTTTTCACTGATGACCGGATGTTTGGTGTAAGGAGGCCCAGAAAGCCAGCTGGAAAATCTGCTGGACCACATCCAAACATTATGATTTCAGTCTTGTTTTCATTTAGGTTCAAAAGTTTGCGGTCATCCAGGATTTAACATCTTTCAGGCAATCAAGCAATGTCTGTACAGAATCATTGGATTGTGATGTTAAAGGCAGGTAGATCTGAACATCATCGGCATAACAATGAAAGGAAGATTATAATTCTTTAAAATTGACCCTAATGGCAGCATATAGAGCAAGAAAAGAATTGGCCCGAGAATGGAGCCTTGGGGGACCCCAGAGGTGAGAGGGGCTGAGGTTGAGGTGAATTCACCTAGCTGCACGAAAAACTCCGATCGGTCAAGTACGACAGGATCCATGAGAGAGCGGAGCCTGTAATGCCCATCCACTGCTCCAGTCGTGCTAAGAGGATCCCATGATCCACAGTGTCAAAAGCAGCTGTCAAATCAAGGAGCACTAGCACAGCAAGGTTTCCTGAGTCAACAGTTACCATTAAATTATTAAAAACTCTCAGCAGTGCTGTTTCAGTGCTATGGCATGGTTTAAAGCCAGACTGAAACTTCGCATAAATATCATTGGCCATCAAGAATGATTGAAGCTGAATAAAAACCACTTTCTCTAAAATTTTGGACAGAAATGGGAGTTTAGAGATTGGCCTGAAGTTGGACAGCACAGAGGGGTACGAATTTTTCTTTTTGATAAGAGGCTGCACAACGGCATGTTTGAGAGCAGCTGGAACATATCCGGTGCTAAGGCAGGAATTAATAAATACAAGAATAACAGAGCCCACCGTACTGAAAACCTCTTTAAAAAGACGAGAGGGAATGCTGTCTGAGGGACAGTTCGTAGGTTGTTGGTTTTAGTGCATCTTTCCCTACTGTGGAACACTCCACCACTTTCAACACCGCAAATACAAAAAAAAAAAGTTCCACCTACTATTTATTTATTTATAGAGAGGCTGAGCAAATATATGGCCCTGAAATAAACTTTTATGTAAGAGTAATCCAGCTAATTTGGCTGCATATCCCTTCATGTATGAAGTAACTGTTAACATTCCTTAACTGATGATCTATTAAATGCAAACTAATCACACAAAGTCATAGTAACTTGATCATTTGTTAGTGGTGAGCAACAGAAATTCATGATAAGTCCTGCATTAATTCATGCATTAAATCATCATGAGTCATGCATTAGTTCAGCATTACTTAAGCATATGGTTTCAACCATTATTGTAAAGTGTTACCGAAACCTCAATCCAACCTTGAACGGGTCAGCAAAATTGATAGTTTATTGATGTAAAACAACTTTTTGATATCTTTTATAGTTTTTGATCACAGTTTAAGTTTTATGCATTTTTCCAAGACTATAATGGGTGCCTGTTGCGTCAGGATTGGAGTAGCTGATGACATCACGCACTCTAGCTCTGCCATACAAGCACATTAGCTCCGCATTTTCATACAATTTTACTCTTGTTTTTATGTCTAGATTCCAAAAAACATACCCATAATATATAGTATCAAAATGCTGAGATTCTTCATCTCTCTCTTCTCTCGCCAGAGTGATATGACCACAGGCGCAGTTTGCATTGGGTCAGGGGGGTCACTGAACCCCCTCGTAGCCATGGCCAAAAATGCATGTAGGGATTTGAATATTGTCTATTTTTGCGAACCAAGCTCCTGCTTCGGTCGTACAGGGACTGTACAGCCCTCAGCAGAGGGCCTCCAACCCCATACTCCCAGATCACCTCCCACAGAATGACGCAAGGGACAAATGGGTCAAAGGGTCAAATGCCTTCTCCAAGTCCACAAAGCACATGTGGACTGGTTGGGCAAACTCCCATGAATCCTCAAGCACTCTGTGGAGGGTATAGAGCTGGTCCAGTGATCCACGGCCAGGACAAAAAACGCATTGTTACTCCTGAATCCGAGGTTCGACTATCGGCCGAATTCTCCTCTCCAGTACCCTGGAGTAGACTTTCCCTGGGAGACTGAGAAGTGTGATCCCCCAATAGTTGGAGCACACTCTCCGGTCCCCTTTTTTGAAAAGAGAGACCACCACCACCCCAGTCTGCCAGTCCAGAGGCACCGTCCCCAACTGCCACGCGATGTCGCAGAGGCGTGTCAACCAAGACAGCCCTACAACATCCAGAGACTTGAGGTACTCAGTGCGGATCTCATCCACCCCCGGTGCCTTGCCGCTGCGGAGCTTGCAGACTACCTCAGCAACTTCAGCCCAGGTGATGGATGAATCGACCTCTGGGTGCCCAGCCTCTGCTTTCCCCACAGAGGACATGACAGTGGGATTGAGGAGATCCTCGAAGTCCCTCGAAGTGCCATTCACCAATTTGGAATAACCCAGACATCACAATAAATAGGAAACCATTACCATTCATATCATGGAAATACAAAGGCATCACACATCTCCACCATATTGTACAAAACTCCAAAATCATCAGTTTTCAAGAATTA
>OMKZ01000267.1:0-13159 GCA_900302535.1 Neoniphon sammara
CTTAATAATGAATTATTTATGGTGGGATTTTCAAAATGGAGATGCAGAACACTTTATTGGCATTAAAACAATGACAAAAGCATACATTTTTGCAGAACTTATTAAGGACATGAATAGCTCTTAAGTGATAGTTCAGATTCTACCCATACAGTGATATTTCCTGCTCTATTTTCCAAGTGATATTGTCAAAGAATGCTCATACTAGTATGTGAAAATGCAAATGCAATTTGGATTATCGAACTTTCATTCTAATTGGCCCCAAATAATACATATGTGGGAAATTATAAGGCTATTGTGGGATTAAATTTTAATTTTCATGATTTATCATTTTAATATAGTCTCCATATACTTCCATATTGTTAGGCAGGCTACATAAATGGCAACCAATGGCAGAAACGGTTCGGCTATCTTGCATTACAATGGATATGCTATTTGTCAGTAAATTTGTCAGTCATTTGTCAGAAAAGTTTACATCAAAAGTAATGCTGTCAAAGTTAACACATTGTGATTCATTTGAGGACCTTAATGCATTATTAAAAAATGAACCAAAATTAACACAATATTCAACTTTAAACCACTTTTGATATTTAACCTAACACAATGTCACATATAATGTAAGGGCATGCTGCTAGCAACAAGCTACTGAATACTGACAACAGACAAAATGCATGACAAGACAGTCTGTGGCCCGCTGCATATATATACATACTGTAACATTGAAGTGACATTATATCAGAGCACAAGAAGTTTAAAATATCACCTAAGTGCTGGGGGTGCTCCTGTTGCTCCCCCGGCAGCACATACCATGTATCATTACTACAGCGTCCCTTTGCTGCATGTCCCTCTATTGCTCCCCCCCTCTCATCTCCTGTCTTTGCAATGCAATACAAATTTGATGTATGGATAATTAGTTAACTAACTAACATTACCACTAATCAAAAGACAAAACTGTGACAGTTTATTTCCATTATACAGTAAACGGTGATGTGTGTGTGACAGTACAGTTTATTTCCATTCCATTTTGTGCACTTCGTTGCTCCTCTGATATCAGTACAGCGCAAGACCATCAGCATGAGTTGCTATGGTTACAGGAACTACAGTCCTGTCCCATTTCCTAGGTAGAGATTTCAATCCCTACCCCTTGTAGCTCCATTTTGAAGGGCCACTACAATGTCGAGGGCACTCCAAAACTAGGAGTAGGGTCAAGGGAAGGGAAATGGGATTGGGCCCTTCTCTCAAGGAGGATATAAAAGTGTAACCGCTGCTGGTACTTCTCTGTGGTCTTAATGCTGAGTTGCAAACCATCATGTAGGTGCATACCACCACCAAGCCAAAATGCTGTTGCAACATTTTAAGACCCACTCCACTTAAAATCATGCTTTTTTCCTGTTTTTAATGTATTTTGCCAGATAATCAGCTACCATACTGATGTTTTCTGTGTGCTCCACTTGTTATAAAGCATTGTTTTTACATCATGGCAGTCAAAATGCTACTTCTCTGTTGTGCTCACAGAAATCAGGATTGACGCAGGCCACGAAAGTTTACCGGTCAGGTACGTCACAGGCCGGTAACCAATTGTAGCCTCAGCATCTCACTACGAATGTGCATATTCAGCTAACACAAAGTTCACTAGATGCCTTTCTCCAGAGACTTTATATGGTTGTCAAAGCGTTTCTTCCTAACAATGCATTGGGGTGTTTATCTTTACAGAGTAGGTAACATTAAACAGTTAAAAGAGCTGGCAATTGGGGCCAAGGTTTATAGAGCTAACATTAACAACACATGGCTGATTGATGATGTAGTCAAGCCGAAGGCTCATGATACCTATTACTGTTACGTTTCTAACATCATAGGGAGCGATACATAAAAAAATTAAAGCTGCAAGCAGCAATGATCGGGCCCTCGCACCCTGTGCATGTTGGAAGGACAGGCAGCCCTGGCATAGCTAATTGCTAACCCAAATGTAGACCTCACACTGTAAATTTTATGTAAACATGTAGATTTTTCTAAATATTGGACCTTGCATGTAGGAGATAAGTACCACTTCCTGTGTGCACTATGTGGTGCTAGAGAACACCCACTAATTATACGTTGGTGTGTGTCATGTGTAGACCAAACATGTGAATTTCATGTAAATCGGTTGATGTTTGTCAAAGTAGGCTGACTTCCTGTTGTCAGTAGGTGGCGCTATGCTTATGACTCAATATTGATATGTAGATGTGTTCAGGCCTGGACTCTACTCCAGCATATGAAATTTGGAGCAGATTGGACAATGTACATTTGAGTTAAAGCAACTTCCTGTTTCATTGCAAAACATCAAAATTCGCCTTGCCACCGCTTGATGGAAACGCAGTTTTCACAATGAAGCATCATCAAAGTCTTAAGGATTTTCTGATGATTTTTGAAGTGGATGTGGTGGACCCACTGGGAGTAGTGCATCAAAGTGGTAAAACGTGACAATTCCTGTTGCCAGTAGGTGGTGCTATGACTATGGTGCAAAATTGGCCTGTTGATGTCTTCAGGCCTGGACCTCGATCATACATGTCAAATGTGGGAAAGATCAGAGCATGTTATATGGAGTTATAAGAGATTATATTTTTTATGGCAAAACATCGAAATTTGCCGCCTCGTCACGGCCACACCATGTGATGAAAACTTAAAAGCTTCACAATTTAGCATTGCAAAGGTCTTAAGATGTCACAGACCAAGTTTGAAGTTGCTCGGCATAAATCTCTAGGAGGAGTTCTTTAAAGTATGACGGCTGGAAATGGCAAAAGCATTTCACAGTAATTTCAAAATGGCTGACTTCCTGTTGGGTTTAGGTCATGGCACCAAGAGGCTTTTTTTGTAAGTCTTGGGATGGTACATGTGTCTACCGAGTATCGTAATTCTAGGTCAAACGTACGACGAGGGCTGATTCGTTGAAATTTTGTAGGGGGCACTATGGAGCCATTTTGCTGCACCCCATCCTGAGACCCATAGCAGATGTCAAATTCGGTCAAATTTAAGGATGGTCTGATTAACACACTAGGAGGAGTGCATCAAAGTGTGAAAAATGTAATTTCCTGTTGCCACTAGGGGGCGCTATGACTATGATGCAAAATGAGCCTGCAGATGTTTTCAGGCTGGGACTCTGATAAAACATGAAATTTGGAAAAGATCTGATCATGTGGTATGGAGTTAGAAGTAGTGCTGTCAAAAATATCGCGTTATTAACGTGTTAACGCAAATCAATTTTAACAGCGTCATTTTTTTTTATCGCGAGATTAACATTCTTTGTGACCTAGTGAACTTTTAGTTTTTTATAAGCTGTGGCCACTGCTAGTAACATTAGAAAAACTACAGGATCTGGTTGTAAACCGGAAACAAAACTATAGGCACACCCCACGCACGTGTTTGGTCTTGCCTGCTAGCTAGCTGTAAAAGAGTAGGCTACCGGTTTGTGTGGATGTCAAGCGCGAAACGCCAAAATGGATGCAAACAAGATTCTGAATGGAAAGTTTAGTTTAAAAAAGTTGCCAGATGGGTCGACTGACAAGACCAAAGTTATCTGTGTGTATTGTCGGTGTGAAGTGAGTTATCACCGTAGCACATCCAGTCTGAAATACAACTTGATGGCCAAACACACGCCTAATGCGAATTCTCCGCCGCCTCCTTGTCAAAACCTGGCGACAATGGATGGCTTTCGACAGAGGCATATAGATACCACAACTAAGAACAAGCTTACTGCAGCCATAGCCAAATGGGTGGCTACTGCATATAGGCCCGTTAACACTGTGGAGGACGAGATCATAACTGAGATCATTCGCATCGCATCCAATGACTGTGCGATTAATTTGCGATTAATCGCGAGTTAACTATGACATTCTTGAGATTAATCGTGATTAAATATTTTAATCGATTGACAGCACTAGTTATAAGATTTTTTTTATTGTAAAACATCAAAATCTGCCACCTTGCCACAACCATGCCGTGCAGCTTTGCAAAAAGGTCTTAAGATGTCACAGAACAAATTTGGTGTCGCTCGGCTTAAATCTCCAGGAGTTTGTAGTACAACGCCTGGAAATGGCAAAAATTGCACAGTAAATTCAAAATAGTGGACTTCCTGTGGGGTTTAGGGTCATGGCACCTGATAATTTTTTCAAGTCTTGGAATGATATAATGATATGATGATATAAGTGTGCCTAGCAAGTTTTGTAATTCTAGGAGAAACGTACGGCGAGATCTAGGGGGCGCTGCAGAGCCGTTTTGCAACACCCATGGGCAAAACCTATAAAATTAAAAAAGTTTCTGAGCAGGGGTGTATCCAGGTTAATTTCAGGTGGGGGGCATGGGGGGAACAACAATTAAATTGGAGGGGCCAACCAAGAGTGACGACAAAAATGAAGGCTGCCACCGACATCTCTTTTCAACATTTAGACTGTGGAAAAAAATGACTCTTCTTAAACTGTACACATTGTATTTATGTCTTCGTGGTTTTGTTGGCTACATTCACTCTTTTATTTTGTAAGCAAGGTGTATATGACCTTTTCATCTTGCATTGTGACCATTAAAATTCTGATGAACATATCCCCTTTTTTATGGGATTCTCATCAACATCTAGCTCTTACAAGCAATTAGTAAGCTCACAAACAGTAGCCTGAGGCAGATTAAGTGGGTACAATGTATTGTGCAAAAATAACACTATTTACAGCACTGTCAATTATTGCATATTGCAATATTTATTTACGATTATTTCAATAATGATAATCAATACTTCTCAACTCTGTGTAGTAAACAAGAATTCTCACAGAAGCACTACTCAATACATTTTCACAGTGAAACTGAGAATAATTATATATTCTTCTTAGTAGTTAGTGCTCAGCTCTGTATAGTAAACATCTTAGAGTTCTGCATAGTAATCAGTCGTAAGCAGAATAATCACCGCTCAATACATAACCACAGTGAAACTGAGAACAATAACAATATTCTATACTCTTATGTAGTAATTAGCGCTCAGCTCTGTATAGTAAGCATCTTATCAGTCTTAAGCAGAATAAGCACCACTCAATACATTACCACAAAGAAATTGAGAACAGTAACAGTATACTCTTATTTAGTAGTTAATGCTCGGCTCTGTGCAGTAAACATCTTCTGTATAGTATGTTCTGTATAGTAATCAGTCTTAAGCAGAATAAGAACCAATTAGTACACTCAATACCATTGCATTAAGATAGTGCTCTGCCTTCGCATGCATCTGGAATCATCCATCTTTATACATTGCCTTTTTCCAGTTTGAAAAACCAGCCCCCGAGGAGAATGTTGTCTCAGGAGCAGAGGGGAGCGAAAAATGCCTGCACACAAAACAATGTGCAAAACAAAACAATGTCCTGGCATTGAGAATACTCAAGCTAAGAGTAGTCTTTGTACCATGAGGCATTGAAGGCTCTCGACCTACCCTGTCCATGCTGAGTGCAAGGGAAGGTATTTAGGATTGGTTGTGTAGGGCCCGCAGCTCTTGTTTGAGAAATGTCTGGGAGTATGAAAAGTCTCAGAAATAACCATTATGGTCAATGTGAAAATAGTCTAGGACTAGGTCATTGTTTAAGCAATGGCAATTTTAAAATAATATACATAGGTGTTCAGAGGTGTCTACCTGTTTTCATCCAAAAGGTGAGACAGTTGCATTGCAGCAGGCAAGTAATACCAAAAAGCAATTAACATATTGCTATATGGTGGGTTAATAACAATTTGAGTTGAATAATATTCTACCTCGGGGACCTTTAGGTGCAGCAAATGTAGGCAATGGTTGAACTGGGAGGTTCCTGCTGCTGCTGTCGTCCAATTCTGCATAGTCATCATCCGGGTCAGTGGTCTCCTCCCTTGGTGAATTAACACTTCATGAACTGTATTTTAAATTTCAGTTAAATTTAAATTATATTTTTTACAATATAGCATAAAGCACAAATGTTTAACAAAGGGACACTATTGATGCACAGTGCACAATGTCATCAGTTTAATTTAGTAATTTTAAGTAGGTAATTTAATTTAGTGACTTCATTCACTGAACAACTGTAAAATCCTGCAGAACAACTAATAATATAATATGTAATAATATACTATTTAAATCATTTTCTTCATATCTATATGTTCACCTGGAGATCCATGATGCTGGTCAGGCCCTGGAAGTTTTGTTCAACAGGTGATGTCCCTGGCTGCATCCAGGCTGACCCTGGCCTTCACTGTTGCTTTCAGTGCTCTCAGCCTGACCTGCACTGTCCCTGTTCTGAGCCTGAGGTTTCATCTTAATGAAGAAGCCTTGAATATCTCGTTTTCTCCGTTTCATTCTTAAAGTCTACCTTGAGAACATGTACAAAGCAATTATTTTATTATGCCCAACTTCAAGTTAAGTGGTAGAAAATTATACTTTCTCCGACTTCTAATGATGAATGAACATAGAACAACAAACACTTGGGTAAGCTAACCTATCCGTCAGGTTTAGTTAAAGTTAGCATGAACATGTTCACTGTTACAGCCATTAACTAGTTAGCGTTGCGTTGCTAGCTTTCAGTTTTGCGACATGAACTAACAGTACAAGTAATTTGTCGCTTTCACTTGCACTCGGACAACAGAGTTGCGTTCATTAACTTTGGATATTGGAGTTTTGGTCGTGTAAATTTCCAACCACCAACAACACTAAGAGCCAGTGAAAATTGGGGGGGCACACGGGGTGGACAATCAGATTGCAGGGGGGACGAGTGCCCCCCTGTGCAACCACGGAAGATCCTCCTCTGTTTTTGAGCATGTTTAGGCCCTCAAAAATGCGATTGATTGAGGAGAACAAAAATCATAGTCACTTCTAGAGAAACAATAAGGCCCACGCACCATTGGTGCTCGGGCCCTAATAAGAAATGCTAGAAAACAATAGGTTCTTCACACCATCGGTGCTCGGGCCCTAATTACCATTCTGATACGTCCATTTGTAGGTGACCCTGTACAATTTGCTCCTCCTCTTCTTCAGAATCCGCCTGTGGTTCAAACATTTATGGCTGAATTACACCTATATTAACTCTTGCCGTTGTGCAGCGTAGCCCCTTGAACCAAGATGAGTTTTTCAGGGTTTAATCAGTGCCAGGAATGGGTCTTTAACATAATAGGTTCACCTCCACTTGTTGCATTGACATAAGGGGAAAACTATTTGAAAAGGTTTTCATAAGACTGACAAAATACTGTCATCACCATGACATGACAACTGTCATGAAAATTAATGAATATTAATGTTCAGTGTTTAATGTTAATCTTCAGTGTATAATGATCTGTTAATTTGAGCAGTCGCTGTTATATCTCTACCAAGCCTAGTTCCCCAGCCATATCTTTTGTCTCAATCCCTGTGATTAGTAGGAACAGACAAAAGAAAAGCTTTATTCACTGTCATTGTGCTGCTAAGCTTAATAATTTGATTAGTCTCTTGGAAGCCTCAGCCTCCCAAGTCTGTTTCTCCAATTGTTTTTGCCCTTTTCAACACTCAATCACTGTCAAACAAATCATTATATTCTTAATGATTTTGTTACCTCTTTTGTTCAGATATCTTATGTCTTGCTGAGACTTGGCTCAAATCAGGGGACTGCTGCCCCCTGGTGGAGCTTTGCCCACCTAACTATAAGTTTCTGAATGCCCCAAGGTCCATAGGTCGTGTACCACATGAGCCACAAGTCAATCAAATCGAAGCAGTAATTAGGGGCCGGGCGGTCCCTCTTGTTTTTTCTTTTTCTTTTTCTTTTTCTTCTTCTTCTTCTTCTTCTTCTTCTTCTTCTTCTTCTTCTTCTCATGCACGAAAATTAACTAAACTTTGCACAACTGTCTGGTCAAGTCCAAAACCACATAAACTGAAGTCTCGAACCAAATTTCCCCAAGGTGGCGCTACAGCAAGCGTGTACAGTTCAAAACTTTGGAAAAATCATTAAAAATCAGCCGTGTGTGCTGCAACTTCACAACTTGCACCAAAATGTAGCCCCAAGTCAGGGAGAACTTTCATACACTGCAACCTAGGCCAAATTATGAAGTACATCACTGCACTTTTATCAACAACTGTAAAACTAATTAAACCTAACTAGTCTTACAAATTTTCTTCAAATTACGCAAAAATGGCAAAACAGCATCTTCATGTCATCCCCAACAGAATGATTAGAGGGATTATCATTTTACCAAAATTTAAGCCGACAGTGCGTAAAAATATCTCACTGTAAATGCTGCTGTCCACTTACACTGTAATTTCTCGCTTACTAAAAGTCCAATCTACTTCAAAATAAGTGACATCATTCTAGAATGATAGGTTGCTCACTGTAAAATTTCAGAATTTTATCTCAAAAACTTTTCTACAGAATTTTGAATTTTGCTCCTATGCAGTACATTGTCCCCAATGGAAAATTGAGCATCTTTAAACATCAGGATTTCAAAGACAGAATGATGAATCTCCATTTAAATAATACATTAAAAAAATCACTATGTCTAGAGTATTTGTGCCAAATTTCAGATTTTTTTTTTTCATAAAATTTGACAATTTTACATCAATTTGATTTCCACACTAATATGCGGTTGGGCTGTCAGCAGCCAGTTCAGTTGTCTGCCCAGGTGGCACATCCTGTTAGGAGCCTGCCTATGGTGCCACAGGTTGCAGGTTCAAGCACCGGGTGGTGCAGTGAAGATACATTTGTGAATCTTCCAACAGATATGTTGAATTCATCATGCTGAAACTTCCTTTATGTCTTCCACCACTTCTCCTCAACTACTGCCTGGCCCCGTCCCATTGCTGCGCAGCATCTATAATTAGGAAGCGTTATTGACATGACATTTCTTGAGTATAGAGTTCTTTGGGTGTACAGTATGCAAAAATTCATTTGGGGGCACTATATCACATAATCAAAATCTCAACTTTTAAAAACTTATTTCTCTCAAGCCATTTAATGCATTGTCAGAATGTGTTTCATCAGAAACTGAAACATTCAGATGAACAATATGAACCCATGATATCAACCTTTGGGATTTTATTTTATTCACAACTTGTCCTTTCAAGTGAACATTTTGTACTGAGCCAAATCACTGATCAGTCACAGTAAAATTACTTGACAGCATTATCGATGCGTGTTTAAGCGTGATTATGTGTTGTTGTTTTTTTTGAGATTATCTTTTTTTGGCATTCCTGCTTTCTTCGACAGTGACAATGTAGACAGGAAAGACAGGGGAGAGAGAGGGGATGACATGCAACAAAGGGCGCAGGTCAGAATCAAACCCACGCCTCCATCGTAATGATACATGGTATGCGTTCTAAACAATGTTTCACCGGAGCACCCATGTGTGAATTTTTTCAGATTTTTATATTTAAATTTGAAATTTTTAAACATTTACACAGCTGGGTCTGCCATATACTTCCATTGTATTTCTAACAGAGGGAACAGCAGTCAAGTTTCATAAAGGGTCCAAGCACCAAAGTGGGAGGTTTAGAACATGACCTGGCATGCATGATTTGATTTCCTTCATAATACTCGGACCCCTTCATAGCTATCTAGTCTGTTATCTAATTCAGTTGTTTTCACTGTCATAGTAAGCTTTAATTTTTTTTTTATCTTACCTGCACTATTTGCCCTTTCTACATTTTATCATTAAGGTATGAAACTAAACCTATATACACAAACAAAATTTCTAAGTGTAAAAACTGTTAATATGTTCGGGCATATTTTCTGTGTCAGAAACTGTGTCTCCACACGAAAGTGCTGGCTACCATCACCTGTCCTGTAGCTGAATTCCTGTCCAAAGCTCCAGAACCACCTCCCATCAGTGTAGTCAGGAACGCTGTGCAGATGCTGAAGGTAAGAACTCCTTGCTTTAATACTTTGTTAATGACATCATGCTACAGAGTTTTTAACCCAGTACCTATTTTGTGGGCCATTTTCATCATGACTGCACTTAAAAGATTATTCCAGTTATTTTTAACATTGTGTGGGAAATTCTGCCACTTAGTTCATAATAGAGTTGTAGGTAATTCTAGCTAGCAGGGAGTGCTGCTCTCCAAGTTCAGTTGTCAAGCCCAAAATGCAATTAAAACATGACCTTTCAACTCAACACTCACATTGCAAAGGGATCTGCTAGATTTTTTGGTAGCACTTTACATTACAGCTCAGTAATAAAATGGTAATAGTGGGGTAATAGTTTAATAATAAAGAGGTAATAATTAAGTAATACCATGTAATTACCAAAGTAATACCCAGGTAATAACTTGGTACTAACAATAGGTATAGCTGGGTAATTACTAGACTGTAATTTATGTAACAGGGTAATAAGGAGCCAAAAACAAAGGGTAAAAATGGGGAAACACGTTTAAAGGTAGAAACAAGGCAAAACTATTTAGTAATAGTATAGTAATATTTTGTTAACAATATGGTAATCTGCTAACAATAAAATGGTTATATCAGTGCAGTTATATCAATAGTTATATGGTGACATTAATGGTGTAATAGCCTGATAATAATGAGGTAATATAGGGTTGATGTTTTCACAATATTCTAGGCTACTATCAGGGTAATACCTTCAAATGCAAAATTGCTAAATGCTAAGCTACCTGTGTGACAAAGTGGTCAAGACATCTAGGTCTAGACAAGCTACCATGTCTGAGGGGAGGGCTTCCAAGGTTAGTAATGTTTACAATATATCATTTTGGTAACTGGTTGAAATTAGCAAGTTTAATCATACATTCAAATACAGTAGGAATTTGGGTTTCCTATTTAATATACTGTAGTTTGCACTGCATTTCTATGTAAAGTTTACCTGGGTCTGTGATCCTTAGAGTGCTCACCCATGTAGGGAGGTTGGTGAGGGCCTGAGGCAAACATAAAAGGCAGCTGTCAAAAACAAGCAAACAACAAAACAACCAACAAAAACTAACATGTATCCAGTGTAAAGACTTTAAAATAAGCGTAATGTGTGCTCTTGTTTTGGTCTTTGTCAGCACTTACAGGAGAGTTGAATTAATTCTTGCTTCTTGGCTTGGCTAGTGTATTTAGCTTGGAGTCCAGTTTCTCTTTCTGAGCCTCTCTCTCTGAGTACTTCCTCAACTGCTGCTAGCCCAGCTAGGTTCGTTTTTAGCCTGGTGGCTAGGCTAGCCAGTTGCTTTTACTGAGGATTTTAAGCAATTTTACTTTTGGATCTTACTCCTCCCTGTCTCTGGTTGCTTACCTCCTCACCAGTGTTATTCCCGGTGAAACTAGAGATATATTTCCAAGTATGGTCACCTCCTCCTGTATCTCTGAGATCAAGGGTGAATTAGCCTCCATCGAGCGACTCATATCGGCCCTTCTCCAGCGGCAGACTGACCTTGGCACCTGAGTATCGTCGCTGGAGCGACCTGCTTCCACCAATCTAACAGCGAAGGAAACTCACCCTGATACAGTTGACCTATCTCCTGGCTGTTCCACCTGGACTTCAATAGTTAAGGGCAAACAGACTCGCCCTTCCCCTCTACGATTCCCAGGATAATGCTACTGATCTCGAGCTGTCTAATTTCTTTGCTCCTTTGGCTGCTCTACTGACATTGACTTCGCCGCTGCTGAGTGGAGTTTGTACTGAAGGAAATCGCCATGTCTCTTCTAATGCTATTCCCAAAAGGTGTAGATCTCCATCCAGCAAATAGCTCCAGAGCCGTCTCTCCATCTGACAACCGCCCCCAAGTGTGTACTTCATCTCCGGAGGGCGGTGATGGAGCACCTGCTGCAACACCCAGTGCTACCATCGCTGCGGCTGGTCTCCACTCTCCCCCCGGCCTTGATCCCTCCGGCCATGCCAAGCACGAATGACACTGATGCTAATCCACCCAGCACGGTTAGCGTCCTGCTGCAGCTCCCGCCGAAACTAGCCACCTACAACAGCTGTGTGGTAAGCAACAACCCAGAAATTTTGATATTAGGTGATTCTGTTGTCAGGTATTTAACTCTCCCAGGCGTTATCACCTACTGTCTCTCTGGTGGCAAGGTTGTCGACCTAATTGAACTCATTCAATATTGTTCTAATGCATATGGAAATGAAGACGTCATGGCTAGAAATTCCAGCAAGTTACACGCAGATCTGGAGTCCCTGTGCTACACTATTGAGAGTCTGGGAAGACTTGTCTTATGTCCGGCCCCATTCCTACTCTTTCCAAAAACTCTGAACGTTTTAGTCGACTCTTCAGTCTTCACCACTGGTTAAAAAACTTCTGTTCTGGTGCAGGATATGACTTCATTTCAAACTTTGATTACTTTTGGTCCAATTCAAGCCTGTACAGAGCAGATGGTGTGCATCCCAATGGAAAAGGAACAGTGCAGTTGACTGCTAAGGATGGCACTCCTCAATGTCAGATCCCTGACAAATAAAACTTTCATTGTTAATGATTTTATAACATCTCATAAGCTTGATTGTATTTTTCTTACAGAGACTTGGCTTAATGAATCTGGTAACAAAGAACTGATTGAGGCTTCACCATCTAATTTTTCATTTTCACATTGTTCCAGGTCTATCAGGAAGGGTGGTGGTGTTGTTGCTATTTGTTACGACCCCAAGTTGGCTGGCTGTCTAGGGGAAAAGGGTTAGGGAGTAACATACTCTATCTTGTAAAAGTGTGTTATTTGGTTCTTATTCTGCTTTTGAGTATTTAGCTCTGGTCACAAGGTCTGTAAATCCCAGTCTATTGATCATAGTTTATCGCCCTCCAAAACTAAAAAAAAGCAGACACGACTGTGCGTGTGTGTGTGTGTGTGAGAGAGAGAGAGAGAGAGTGAGAGAGTGTTCGTAAACTCAAGTATCGGTTATACGCTGGAGTGGGTGTGCACGCGCACACGTGTCGGTGTCGCAAGTTATATACATCGGTTATATGTTGTCGGTTAAATGCATTGCATACCCACGTGAAACTATGGCCGGGCAAATGCATGGCCTTTACATACAGTCGCATTTAACTTTTAATGTTTAATGCGACCTTCTTCCTCTCTCCTTACTGCTGCTGCATTCACGTACTCCTCGTCAGCTCCAACCTAGCACTGTAAGTCCTAAATTCAACCTGTAGTTGAAAGTATGATATGCGGGACTGGGAGTGAGAGATGCTTTGCTGAAGCAACGGCACACAATACAATATTAGAGATCTTTAATGTTATTATGA
>OMKZ01000268.1:5173-27687 GCA_900302535.1 Neoniphon sammara
CGTACACCCCCCCACCACCACCACACACACACACACACACACACACACACACACACACACACACTCCCTGACACAATCATTCATTTGCCCACATGCACACAGGTACACAAGCAGCCACACCACAGGGGACTACAGCTGAGCACCCGATGAATCAACAAGCTTCCCATTCCTCTAAGAACATCTGGATCTGACCTGGCTTTGCTAATCGTTCTGCAAGTAGTCCATGTTACCCTGTATTAGACAATTAGAGCAAAAAAATACAGCAGGAACCTGGAGCCAACTGCATAATGTATGATCCCGGGTCAATGGTTTCATCATCTCATTGGCTGGAAATTAAGATTTTCCTTCTGATGTGATGTTAGAAAATCTGTAATCAAAGATGATAAAACTAAATTAATTCTCCTAAACTATTTCCATCAATATTCCCTTAGAATTTACATCCATTAGAATTCATGAGTACAAAGAGAACTATAGGATTTACAAGTCTCTCAAGACAAAGCTGTATAAAGGCTGTAGATATTAATATGAAATGTTCAGATCAAAGATGGTGAGACAAAACCGATACTATTGATGTGAAGTGGAATCATCATCCTTTGGTTTGGAGCTCATTAAACAAGAAAGAAAGAAAAAAAAACTTTGCAATGCACTTTTTGCAGCTTGTAAGTTTTTGTAAGCATAAGGGATTAACTAGAACTTTCTTCTGTGCTTGATGGTAGCAGATGGTAATATATACCAGAGTGTTTATAAGATAGTACATTAACCTAGGTATCCATGCACATGTACATACACACTCAGACAGACATAGACTCACAAAGAAACACACACATAGACAGACACACTAAGCTTTGACCAACATTGGCTTTTGAAAGACGATGCTTACTCCAGTGTATTCAGGCTGCTGAGAGCGGATATGCAGCGCTGATAGTCAGTATACAGTTCATCAGTTTTCCAACAGAATTCTGTCCTTGACATGGTGGGAAAGCCTCTGGGCGACTCACAACACCTATTCAATGTTAGGAGAAAATCTAGAATACTTTAAATAAAAGATTAATTTACAGAAAACAAGACTGAGCATGTAAATGAATAAGTAGAACATGCACAATAAATAAATAAATCTAAAAAAAATCATTGCATAGTTTACACACTATGTAGCTGCCGTCAGTGAGGAAACTCCATCATATTGGTGGTGAATGATATGACTGGCTGATATCCGATATTTAATAAAAGGCCAGAATTGGCCTAATGTATTGGCAAACTGATTTATCAGTATAACCCTCATGCGCGCGCGCACACACACACACACACACACACACTCACACACACATATACACGCACTCAATACACAGAGATACATTGCTTCACTGAAAAAAAAAAATCATCTGAACAAGTCATTTAGTCTTATATTCAGTGTTCAATCTTCTTCTGAAAGCAATAAAAAAAAAATCTGCAGATGGGATGCGATAATCCCACTGGCATCCAATGCAGTTTCACGTGTTTCAGGATTTTTTTTCCTGGGAACAAGATAAATATGTTGAAACAAGGCAGAAAAAGGCAGATCAGTCCACTACTATCAGGAAAATGACACTTGATTCAAGACAATTCCGGAAACAAGTTGATCAACATTGGAAACAGGAGGGATTATCTTATCCCATTTTTTCCACTTCTTTTAGGAAAAACAAGATTTTATGGCTGAAGAGGAGTAAAATGCTGATTTTTTTGCAGTGTAGATCAAGTCAGTCCCCCTTTAATCTTCCAATCTTGCTCTCTTTAAATTGACATGTTGTTTTGGTCTTGGATGAGTCACCAGGTGAAACCCTCTCTTCACTAATTGTAATGTGATTAGAGCTCTCTCCAACATGACAGACAGACAGCACATCCGTCCCGTGGAAGGGCCCTGTTTTTGGAGAATGGCTCTGTGAGAGAGTTGGGGAAGAAAATTGGGATTGAATTAGACGAGGGGTACTTAATTCGCTGATGTGGGTGGGAGAGCTGCGGGCGGAGAGAGAGAGAGAGAGAGGGAGCGCGCGAGAGAGTTGAAACACAGCCTCAGATGAATAATGCAATTCCAAGGTTTGAGTGGGAAAGGAGCCACACATTTTATTGCATATATTCAGAAGAGTTAGGAAAGTTGCATGTATGAGTTTTGAATATTTCAGATCAAAGTTTTCAAAGCTGTTCTGCCACCGCAGCCCACTCAGACCATGTGGCAGTTGGCTGGCATGGGGCTTGCATGCTTGTCTTAGACACGAGATACCTGCTCTAGTCCAGGATTTATGCCAACCCAAGGAAACTACAGGAACTTGTATTATATATCTCTGTCTCTCTTGTTCTGGAGAGTACAGATTTACTTCCTAAACCTTCTTAAATAATGCAAAATAAAACTGTAGATCATGGCTTGACACACCAGGCAGCCCAGTGTAATTGGTCTGTGTTTGTTCAAGCCATGCCAGGAAAAACACTGGCCGTCCACCTTGTATGAGAGCTGTCCAGCACACAAAAGTCAGCTTTCATATGGGCACTTGGGCTGGGGGAGAGAGGCCAAGAGAGCTGACTGCTCACTTTTATTTTTTCGACGTCAGTTTACATGTTTTCCTAAACACAAGGAATGCTATTGGGAGCGCGGGCCCTGAAACAGATCCTTAAACCCTATTCACTTGTCAGGGAAACAAGGGGTCATGGGTAAAGTGCTGCACAGCAACTTTCCAGTGGGAAAAAAAGATGAGGGCAATGGGTAGCCTTTTCCAAACAACAACAATTAAACAAACCCGCATGGACCGAAGCATATTCTTGCCTTGTTCTCTGTGTTTAAATGATTAATGAACGAACAAGCTGCAAAACAGATCATCGCTGCGGAGTGAAAACCTTGCAACTCCAGTTTTGTTGATTTTCATGTTTCCAAATGAAATGAAAGCTCATGCAGGCGTCTGTAGGGTGATAAAATTCTATGACTGGCTGATGAAGCACTTTTAAAATCAAAAATGTGTGACCTGCAAGCTAAAACAAGACCGCTTCTCTTAGTTCCTAAAAAGCATTTGTTTTAGAGGTACAGGATTTTCACCCAATAGCAGCAAAATGTGACAAATAAGAGATTACCTGAGACCTGTAGACATTTGCTGAGATCTCTAAAGCAAGGTGTACCCAAATCATATGACCTTCCTTGATGCTACACCATGCCTAAACTCAACCTTAGCTTTCATCTCAACTCACAGGACCTGCAGATATGATAATAAAAAGCTACAGTACCACCATTCTCAACTATATTTTATAGCCTATCTAAGCTGTATGTAATAATTCAGTGACATATCCCAGACTGTCTACTTAATTCTCTGGGGGTGTAAATATGCTATAAGAGAATGTGTTTGGCTGGGTAGGGAGGACTTTATACACAGAAGAGTCTGGAGCACATCCTATTGGTCTCTCATATGCCAGACACAAATAATCAGCAAGGATGAAAACCTATGGAACGTTTTAGGGTGCTACTCAGAAGCAGCCAATAGCTGTGGGCTTTCAGTGAAGCATGTAAGTCAACTTTCCTGTCTCGGGGCCAAATCCTCCAAACTTCAGCAGCCATAGCTATGTTAAACATCGGATTTTATGAATCTCTTGTTTGGTGAGTTACTGTAAAAGCAGGATTTGGTCTGGGATGAGAGGAGAAACGTGATTTCAGGTTGACGTAAACTGGTCTATGGAGACTATATTGCAATACAATAAAGACTAGAATAAAGATTAAGAAAGATCAATGTAAATGCCATTTTCTGATTACCTTAAATAAGACAATAGCTGGAGTAAGCAATACTTGAATTAAAACATGGGGCATTCAGATTATTGAAGGGCATTTTAGCCACATAAACACCTTAATTGCACAATGACTTTCTGTTGGAGTTTTAGTTGTTGGCTGCTGGCAGTTTGCAATACATACGGGAATCCAACTCCTCAGTGATGCATGCTCTTGCTGTGACTTGTGGTGAACTCTCGCAATCTACTCCCATGTATAGCCATAAAAAAAGAGCGTCTTGAAGCACAATGTTTTGAAGCACAGTGTTTTGGCGAGATCTGCAAGTTCAAATGTTTAGGGTCCCACTAGGGGAAATTTGGTTTGCAATAAAAGTTTGAGATAAATACACAAATACAACACCACATCAAAACACACACCATCTGTAGTCGAACAACAACAGTCGAACCATAAGAGCAACAAAGAAAACATGTAAACAGGAATATGAATGGAAAAGTTCTATAAGAAACCCATGTAAACAGATTAATTGGATTATTGTCTTATTTAGAATTAGGCCAATACTCAGATTATTTAGTGCATGTACACATACTCATAGAGTACCCTGTAACCCACCTTGTTTACCTGGTAGGTAACCAAAGAAAGACAGAAAAGCAGACAGACAAAAACAAGAGGCAGGCAAACTGGCACCTAAACAGACAGACGGGGCGGCAGAGAGAAGACAGGACACCCCGGCAGACTTCCTGTCCCCAAGCAGCAGAGGCAGAGCCAGCCTCATCCAAAAAGTCTGTGCAATCATCTAGCATCTCACATGGCTGGTCTTCATCTCTTGATTCTGACAACCCCACTCTCTCTCTCTTTCCCCCTCTCTCTCTCTCTTTCTTTGTAACTTTTATTTGGGAGAGAGGCTTTTAAGCTGCCATGTCACCCCCAACCCCCTCCCACTTCTCAGCGTTTATCCTGGTTACCATCACAAAGCGTGGCGCCGGCACATGTCAAGGCCGTTCTCCGAGTACAGAAGAGGAGGAAGTGATCCATAAAGCGCGCGGCCCCTCAAGAGGAAGCAGGCAGCTTGAGGCATCCATTTACAAACTCTCTCTTGCTCTTTCTCTCTCTCTCCTTCCCTCCCCTATCAATAACATTTTATGAGAAACACCTACATGGTTGATACCCTAAACAGAGACTTTTAAGGCAACATTTTTGGCTCTTAAATTGAGAATATAAAACATCCCCACCCCTCCACTTTTCTCCCATCAGCAACTGGAGGGGGGTTTAAAAATACCCCATTAAGAACAGTGTGAGGACAGTTGTGCAGACTGCGACATACTCAAAAAGCCTTATTTAGTCTTCACGGTGGCTGTTTGACGTCATATAACGGAGGGAAGGCTGTCTTAAGTAAACCGACAAAAAAAATAAGAAACGTCTCAGAGCTTACGCTTGGCGTTTGGTTCAGTGTGAGCATTGTAAACGTCAGGGAAAAATCACAGAGGATCCCTACGCCGCGTAGAACGTGTACTACAAGTTGGGTTTTGACACACAACAAAATGTTAAAGGCCCTTTACTTCATATTATGTGGGAATGAAATTCTTCTCTTTCCCTAATATCTTAACACCCTGTTAAATACTGAGACATCCAGACAGATATATCAACAATTTAGCATGACATAAAACATTTACTTGTCATGGATAAGTGATAGCATGAGCCCAAAAGGAAAAGAACAATGCTATATAAACTTGTCTGCTGTTGTAACTTATGCCGGCGCTTCATAATTTGCCACTATCAATTAGTAAACACCGGACCGAAGGGGGAGAAAGCTGGGCGGAAGGAAGAAATAGTGCAGAGGATGTTCAGATATAGCTGCTTAATGTTACACCAGCGCACATTTCACAGTGTATGAATCAGCTTTGTATTTCAAGTTCATGTTTATTCTGTGGAAATTCATCAGGAAAAGTTTCCCTGATCAAGAAACTAAGGCTCTTTTGTAACACTTACTCATCACATATTCATATTTTCTGGAATCTAAGCAACGCCAGGCCCAAAATCTACAAGTCCTGCACTAGAACTGGAAGACGTTTAAGAAGTTTTGGCTAAAAAAAACACAAAACTCATGGCAGTGACAATGCAAATACTTTGCTTTCTTGCTGAGCCCCCTTTCTTCCTCACCACGTTTCCTGCACTTGTTTTTCTAATGTTCTCGTGTCAAGTGCTTTTCTCTCGATTGGCCAAGCACTCAGCCTGAAAATATTTACTATATTGCTATGGAAATTGACACAAATATAATACCATCAGTCAGCTGCAGCTCAGCAAAAGCACTTGACTGGATTAGGTTATAAATGCAGTGCTTTGTTAGTGATAAGGCATAATGTCTCTGTGATTGAGTCTGTTTAAACAGAGATTCACAGAAAGCACAGGGAGCGTGTTTGCTTTTAGTTTACCAGGAAATTTTCTAACATTAATTATTGTATTTTATGACGGGAAAATTAAAAATAAGACTTCTTAAATCTAAGCTGTAACATTTGAATGTCTTTCCCCTAGTTGTAATTTCAGCTTTGTCTGACTGCTCTTTACTTCAGGCCAAAAACCTTTAGTTCAATTTACTGAGGGCATGTGTGCCTCTGGATACACTGAACATTACCCAACGTCAGGAGTGTTTATAAGAGCCTGGTACATGCACAGACTCTTTGCACCAACAGATCCGTGTTACCCTTTAAAGGCAAAGCCAGCCGAGATACACGTTATTGTTGAAATAATGATTAAGGGTGAGGGATCCATCTGTTTTGAGTTGTGGTCTGAGTTGCTCCTGGATTTGAACTGCAGCAATAAAGTTATCAGCATATTTGCAGCAAGACGTCTTGAGAAACAAAAGTTTTTACAGATTACAACTTTGCACCTTGACCACCATGTATTTTTTTACTCGCTTGATTTGTTGCATCATATTCAGGAATTATTTTGCTTGCATGTGTAGGTCTAAGGTAAGTCAAGGTCAGAGCCAAGGCAAAGGACATACATTAAATGACTCAGTGTCCATTTTTTTTTTTTTTTTTTTTGCATTTCTGCTTTATTCAACAGCAAACAGTATAAATAGACAGGAGGCATGGGGGAGAAAGAGAGAAAGACATGCAGCAAACGGAGCAGGCTGGATTCAAACTGAAAGTAGGAGCCATTTAGGGGCGCCCCCAAAATGGCTCCTACTTGTAAGAGTGCCCCCAAATGGCTCCTACTTTCATTTCTGTGTTGACTGTAATCTGCCATGTGGGGCTGCGAAATTGGCTACTGCAAGTTCAAGTTTAAACTGTCTATGTTTTGCTGTATCCCTTATGCCTTACAGCATCAATTTCTTGAATCATGTCATACTTGGCATGATTCTTATCATACTTTCTTAAGAGCAGTAACACATTAGGAAGAGTATCCACTCAAGCACTGGACTCCTGATGAATAAATCATTAATATGTCATCTTCTCTATTAATTTGCATTTTGTTTTGACGACACCGACTGCTGGCTTCGTGCCCAAGTCATGTGACGCACCACCTGACTTCTTTTTTTTCTTTCAGAATAAGGTAATGTGTACTACACTGAGTGCAGACATGAGCCAAATTCTCCAGAATATATGGCGCTGAGACATTTCTGTGGGTCTGCATTATGCACAAGTTATTCATGGCTCACTGGGAGCTTTCAATAATTAAAGGGCTAAAATGGCATATCTTTAAAAATTTAAACACCCCCCCCTTTGCTGGACTCGTGCACTATGCTGTTCCTCTCACTCTCCTACCAGTTAGACGTTCAGAGGGGGTGTAACACGTACAGTAGGGCCTTAAAGTGGACACATAAAACGTTGCTGTCACACACAGAACAACCTGGAAGAAAGAAAGACAGGGTAGAGGAATATGAGGCACCACAAATGACAGAAAAGGAACACCCACTCCAATAATTTGACCTGAGTGCCTGTGTGCTTCCTTTTTTTAAAGTTCTTAATTTGATCAATATTTGATTGTCAAAATTGCCTTGATGTTATCTTCGTTGGGAGCATTTTGGTGACAAGATAATTGTTATCTGACTTTAGCATGCTGCATTGGATTCTGAAATATTAAAAGATAAAGCACATTAATGGTTTAATAATTTAGTTAAGCCATCATCAAAAATCAAATCAAACAAATGCTGTCTCTCTGTACATCAAATTAAGACTTCAAAATAAAAAATTTACTGGGATGCTTTGAATAAAATATCCAGATGAGAGGCGATGGGAGCTGTGTGCCCTCTCCCTGTAGTATCAAAATGAGGGCTTAATGACTTCCAGAGGCCCAGGTCATTTCCTGTCTGTACTTCCTGGTGTTCAGACCAATGTGTGGTGGACTTTCCCCGTGGCACTCCACTCCGCTCGGCCTCGGCTGCGCTGCTCCCCGGGGAGCGGGCCTCCACGTAGTCCAAGTGGTAAAAGCCAAAGTCTTGGAGCTCCCAGACAGGCCAAACCAACGGGTCCTGGCCCTGATCTAATCTGTGCTGGGCCAGGAAACCCAGCAGGCCTTGTTATTACTCTGGTCTAATAGGAAAGTGCTCCTTCCTCTACGCATGCACTCTGACTCTGGCCTCAGCGCGCAGATAAGCCTGCAGACTAACTAACCACTCAGGAATCCAAAGATAAAGCCCATTAAGGGAGTGGTGTGCCAGCGGAGGATGGAAGTGTGAGTATGTTACCACGGCTCTGTGTGCGTGACAAACGGAGCCTGCACTTACATTGAGGCCACTGAGAGCATGTGTACGTGTGAGCATTTTATATTTGTTTGTGCGTGTGGCTGAGAGCACATGCATATCATGTTTGGCTGATACAGCATGTATGGCACATGGGAAGAGCATACTTTGAATCTTCATCTTTGCTTGGTAGGATATTTTTCTGAGCCTTGATGCCTGGCAGTGGAGCTGTGTGGAATTTCCATTGCACTCAGTGGGACAAACACACTTGCTCCGCCAACCTGTGGAAGGCATGATATCATGTTTATTGGCTGGACCACAACGGCGGAGCCAGCCATTGAGATTAATGGGAGAAAGAAGTGTGCTCTCCCTCTTCTAGGCTGGATTCCTGCTCTTAATTTTACATTGCTGAAAATCGGTGAGTCTACAAAGAAACGCTTTGCTGATTCATTTTTATTAATTGACATTAAAACTTGATAGCTAATGTTTATGTTTTAGATCGCTGATCGCCTCCCCCCTCCCTCTCCCAGCTATTAAACACATTTTATCTGTGCTGAGATTATCACCCACTGACATCAGTGGATTAACTTTTAGCCAGTTAGCTACTGGAATAGCAAAAATATAGGTCCACATGAGCCAATGCGGACCGTGTTGACTCTGTCATTTTGTGACCACTGGGGTGTTGCACAGATCGCGGACTGGGCCTTTAATTGAATAATTACAGAGTACCCCATATCACATCATAAAATACTGGCTCAAAATTACTGCCAAGCAGTTGTGCCTTGTGACTGACATGTTGTTACCATATTGACCAAGACAACACAGAGGCATTTTTAATTTAGAGGTCGCACAAGTCACAGTTAATGGAGTTCTATCAGGATTACCAAGGCCTAATTAAGATTAATTGTAGCATTTATTCCTTACCGCTGGGTGTATAAATCAAGTGTGACAGCACAGTATTGAGTGGAGCTGTAGGGCTAGGGGGTATTACTACAGTGTGTGGACTTCCATACACAAGGCCTCTCAAGGCAGGTGGTTTTAGGCTACAGGGATTTTGACAAGCTCCATTAGCTAACACTTGACTCTGACACTGAGGAGTGAATGCAGACTGGAACTCCCAGACCCCCCAGGGTCCTGTTTACCTTTCAGACCACACTAGACGATAGTGCATCTGACAAGGGAGAGTACGTGAGAGACAGTCATAATAACACTGCAGGACACCCACTGTGTGTCAACCTTATAAAACAATGTCACCCCGACCCTGTAGAAAAGGCAAACCTGGGTGGATGAGAAACAAAACACAAGCGCCTAACTGACCAATCTAAGGCTTGTGCTCCTGCTAATTTGCACCATGCAGATGTATTCAAGTAGTTTTCATATCAACCCTGATGTTCAGCCTCCAGGAAGCCCAAACCAAACCCCACGGTGCATCAGACTGGATTAAAACGATTTTGTGATCATTTACAATTTAAACATTTAACTGATGCTGTTATTTAGAGTGACCTACAGTGGCGCACAGACAGTTGAGCATGTGGGAATCTAATCTATGACCGTTCATTTAGAGGCGGGTAACCCTACACATTAGGCTACCCTCGTGCTTCTCCTCTGTCCTGCCAGTGTAAAAGCCTTTCCTTCAAGCCTCATGGTCAAATCTAAGAGTGAGACTTTCCAGCTGGACTGTATCTACACAGTAATCAACAAAGGAATCCGTTTGGTTAGCAATATGTAATTAGAGGGTTTTTAGAGATTCGGTTAATGTTTTGAAAAAAAAAAAAAAAAAAGTTGACTTGAAGGAAGGGTACGGTGTTGAGAAAGGCTCCGGCATTGTAAGCGGAGAAGATTAAGTCGAGGGAATAGTGAGCATCTCCAGGCAGGGACTGAAAACGACTAGCCTGGTTTCCAAAGAGCATCTTAGTTTTATAACATGGGGATATTTTACACCGACAGCTCTGCTCTCAAGGACACAGCAACATATGAGACGCTGCACTTCAACCTGTCTGATAAATTGTCTAGCAGCCCTGTCTGTGTATTCCTTAGTGGCACATATGAAGGAAAAAAAATAAAATAAATAACACAACATATTCAACTTCTTTTGTATAACATGCCTCAATAAAGTAGCCCTTTTATTAATCTTAATCACTTTGTTTGAAAAGGTGAATCATCTCATGAGACTTGGTAACATGGGACTAGTTCCACATCGTGAAACTTAAGAGAATTAATTAAGGCAATCAACTATCCATACTTCCAAATATTAAGTCCAAACCCACTGTCATGTAAATATTTTCCACAAACAAACAAGTGTTGGAATCATGTACGGGATGTGGCATCTTGTAAAAGATCGGTTGCTTTATTGTAATTTGTTGATATCTCAGAATTAAACAAGAGCAGCAATGTTTACTGATTCGAGCAAGCTTAGTAAGGATCACCGGGTTCTCTGTGTTAATACTATACATGTTTGGTTTATTTTCACGAGGAGAGAGACAGATGTGTTTTGGTCAGCGTCCACCGTTTTCAAGAGTCCACTTCATCAATATGTCTTATCCCGGTCCAAATAACAAAGCTCAGAAATATGAAACAAACACAGGGTCCATGTTTTATCCGCTGACAGACTTGGATGGAGCTGCAAAGCTGCCGGCATCTGGCTTCAATGTCATCAGCAGCTGAGAAACTGGGCGAATGTGACAAACCAACGCCTGGAGAGAAACAATACCACAGCGCACTGAAGGCCTCTGAGAGAGTGACACAACTGAACATGAGTACACTTGATACAATATCTCTCCCAGGATGATGATTAATCAGGGATCATTCCAGCATCATGAGCTTCTGCAAAAGGCACTTCTCTTAGATCACTATGTGATAAACTTCCGTAAAAAGTTATTTTTTCACACAACCTTGATGTGCATTTCAGCCTGAGTGAAAACAAACCTTGTTACATTTAAAACAATATGCCTGCAGCCAAGAGACATTTTGCAAGTGGCAAGTAAGTGATGTCAGGAAGTGCCAGGGCACTTTGTTTGAAAATCCATTAAATACTCAAGCGCTATTCATTTTTTAAGGGAAAGAGAAGGGCGTCTCGCGGGCCCCTGGGCGTGTACAGCACACAAATAAACGCCTTAGGCACAAGCTGAGTCTGAGAAAAACTGTAGGGCTTGTTGAGATGTCAAAACAAATCACCAGGTAGAACCAATTTGAGTCGCTAATGGCACATTTAAGGAGATATATTCTGGTTAATGAGAGAGCTCGTCTCTGGGGACGAGAGAATTGGACAGAAGAAAGTAATGAGAGTCATTGTAAACATCAGCTTGGCATGATTAATGGTGAATAATGAGTGACTGCGCATTAAACTTTAAAACCTTTTGGCAGAGTATTGCTAGCATTCGCATGTGATCTCAGAGGTGCGTCATATATATTGTAATTACAAACTAAAGCACGTGACACTGAAGTCCTTTGGCATTACTCACTGTAGCCTATCAAGGATGAGCTGTGCCATCCTCATGCTTTGTGTATGAGTGAATCACAGGCTAATAAGCAGCCTCTGTCAGGTTATCATCCACTTCATTAGCAATAGTAGCATATTATACCAACTTCATTGAACTCCTACACTCCAGTGCTGTATTAGTTTCAGTGAGCCTCAGTGGGTTTCAGATCCGGTCTGTATTAGGGTGTTCACTGGAGCTATAGCCTTACAGTTGCTGACTTGGCCTTACTTGACGAAGTTTCACTGAGCTGGCAGAGATGATAGATTCTGTTGGTCATATTGTTTTTCCAACATCCACATTTGGCTGTTCTGACCCTGTCATTTATAATGGCCCTAGTCCATGTTTAATTCATACAAGCCCTGCAGAGCAAGGCTCCATACAGGAAGCTGGCTTTACAGGCGACAGCCATTCCACTTTCCTGCCTCAGATATTTTATCAAGACGGAACTCAGGGCCAAGATTTATGTTCATCAGGCTGTACATCAAACATGAGGGCTATGCCAAGCCTAGTTCGTGCTCCCTGCTAACCTCAAGTCTCAGTCGTGTAATAGCAGCTTAACAACTTCTCCCGGCAGCTCTCCAATCTGACCAACAATTACATTCTGAATGTAAATCCATGCCAGGGATATATCTGACACAGTGTAAAAAGACTGATCAGTTCTTTTTGGAGGTCTTATCCTCTCAGTGCAGTTGTGGTTGCATTAGCTGGGTTCCTTCCCAGTAGCATCACAGAAGCAGAGGTGCAGACTCCACAGCCTAATTAGGCGCTCCAGTAGCTGCTGTCAACACCACCACCGTGGGCTTCAAAGCGGAGGCTCAGCCTTGTGATCTGTCTAAATCTGTCTCTCATGAAACCCTCGTCATATCAGGGCTGCTATGACGAAAAAGGCCAGATAGAGAGAGGAGGAGGAGGAGAAGTGATGGGATCAGGTGCCCAGATGGAGCCAGTGGAAGTGTGCTTGACCTCCTCAAGTGTTTTGAAGCTATGAAGATTCCAGAGCCAGATCCACAGGCCTTCTGTGATGCTGGAAAAAAATACTTTTCAACTCTCCTGTAAACTCGCTAATGCTGCACAGCGCTGCTCGTGCACTCAATACTGGCTGGCAGCTTGTTGTTGCCAAATGTGCGCACCACATCACACATACTATGTGTCCTCGGCAGATGTTTACAAGGTGAGACTGAGTTGGGGTCAGAAGGCATTCATTCAAAAGGCTTTCATTTTTTGACTCCATTAGTCACCCCAGTGGTCACTTTCACAGATCAGATTTGAATCTCAAACTTATGCAGAATGTTTTTTCAACAAATTTATCCATCAAACCCCATCTTTCATTTTGCTTATACGTTTTGATAACCTCATATTCAGAAGAGAACCTCCATATCTCCATATTTTTACAAAGGAGAATTTGAAGTAGTGTACACACATACAAAAAAATACCTAAAGAGCAGGCATGGCGGTTTTACAAATAAACTATACAAGCAATCCTACATGACAATCCACATTTTGCAGAAGAGAATTAGCCTACATTGCTCAAGCTGAGGGTGGAAAGATGGTTGAGGGTGAGTGCTACAGACATTCTTGGAGTGTTAATGTCATCATGACAGCCTGACCATGGGTCCACAAACTGACAGACCATCATCTGCATCTGGCCTGCAGGCACGCTTGCGGTCCCATGTCTCTCAAGTAAGAAGCAGGGAGAAATCTGCAGTTGTTTAAAGGTTATGTAACACAATATTTGGAGGCAATCTATTTCTTAGAAGGACTGTAGCAGCAGTGGTGATGGTAGCGGTGGCCGTGGTCAGGCTAACTGGCTGGAAGATCCTAATCATATACCGGGTCAATGTCCACTGGAACTGAAAGCTTTTATGTTAAATTTACTGAATAAGAAAAACATCAAAGTGGAAACAAAAATGCTTGAAGAAATTCTGTTCAAGCATTCAAAAACGGCATGAACTATAGCCGGCCTACGCTGTTCACTCACTGTGTCTCCTTCATGATTTCATATACGAGATGTAATGAGACAACATGAAGAAGAAAAATGCCAGTGGCTTTGGAGATCCTCTGGAGACTGAAACATGCATTCATGCACAAACACGTTACTGCATACAGTATGTACACACACACACACACACACAAACAAATATACAGAGACCCATAAGGCACATGAAGACACGAAAGCATACTGAACATTCCTCTCATGCAATGGAGCCAGCATGCTGCACCAAATCGTGTTGCAGGAACAGACATTCAACCACACAGTGAGATGTTTTCAGAAAACTGACGTAAAAGCCTCATTCAGTGATGCAGATGACAGAATATTATATCCACTCTCTTAATCCTCAGCTTCATTCAGCATTTAGCCAATACCACAAAGTTTAACGGTAGCCACTCATTAACTAAGGCCTATGCAGTAAATGTGTGGTACCAAGACAAGGACAGCATGTGCGTCAGCATCCACAAGAGATCAATAGCCCACATATTATCATCATAGATAGCTAACATCGGAACATCGGTGGTTAATAATTTATCACCTGATAATTCAGGAAATAAAGCAGATAAGGGACATATTTTACTGAAAATGAAGTGACGAGTCATGATGGCGCTTGTAAAATAAGATCAAACAACAGAGTGAACGTGGTGTTTGGAATATTTTGAGATGATTTCACCATAAAGCCATAAAAGTCTTGGCGAGTCCAGGAAGTCGTTTTTCCCATACCTCCCTATCAGCAGCCTTGTAAAGTTATCTGCAGTCAAACCGCACAGTGCTTTCTCTCATAAATAAGGCGCCATTCAAAAATCCTCCTCTCAGAGATGAACCACAATAGTTGCCAGTTGTCTCAAAAATATTTTCTCCTCTTCCTACTGTGATGGGGTGCTCCTTTGACACTAAAAACGCTAATGCAAATAAAACTGATAATCATAAAGGCAGTGAATGCAGAAGTGGGTGTACACTTTTACTGTTGATCCCTCCAACCTTGCTAATGTTGCAGGCCATAGCATTGCATTGTTTTTGTTATAAAAATGGACCGAAGAGTGATTTTCCACTTGTTTTCATGTAGTTCATCATTCAACAGCTCTGCAAAAGATGATTCAATCTAATAAAGTCATATTATCAAAAGTCTATTATCTTGTTAAACAATGACTCAAGTTACAGTGCAATCATCAATAAAGAAGCATCATTTTCTTTAAATCTTAAATAGTGTGATATTGTAAAAGTAGAGATGTTTGGATGCATTGTTATTCCTTTCCATTGCCTCTATATGAATGAGATCCAGAGGCTCAGCCTGTATTCAGACGAAGGTTTATTTATTTATTTATTGGAAGCACCATGGCACACTTATTAGTTATTTTCAGTGGAAAGGTGTGCTCTGCTGCTTCAGATGCACTCTTACTTTGGTGCGGGGTGCGTCCATCCAGATGCATTCATCTGAATGATGGAGGAGAAGCTCCTTGTGTAATCCTGTCAGATGCACCCTTGCGATGCGCCCAGCGTCTTTTGCAAGCAGAAAGCTTCATCTGAACACAGCCTTAACCAATCTAAGATAAGCTAGAGTGATGTCATCCTAACGAGCACAGTCAGAGGCGTGTCACCAGAAGAGGTCTGATAGCTTGAGGTTACAGCATCACTGTTCTGGACATTCTACTCCTCCATTTTCTCTCTGCCCACCTCTCTCTTATAGGCTGTCCAACTCCCTCCTGCCTGGCTGTGAGCAAACACACCATTTCACCGACTTCTGCTATCTCTAAATGTCAATCACATATAGAGCAGAACTACAGGCAGCACATTTTAAACAAACATCATGGTGTCAGGTTCAGATTAGCCATGTGCAGAACGCAGAAGTGTCAAAGAGCATTGTCAACACTCTCCTAGGGGTCCAAGAACTTGAATAACACGATAGCATGGTTATTCTATTTTATGACGTCCTTCTATGAATCCACTACAAAAGAAGATGGCGCGTTTCCTCTATTCCCACTGCACCCAAATAACTGGGAGAGCCATTGAATTTCAAAGAGTGAATAAGAAGCAGCAGCAACAGAATCATCTGTGCCACAGTGAAGCCTGCGGCAACACCAGGCGTGTGCCACAGGCTGGCGTTCAGTATAACTTCAACAAGCCACCTAAAGCACACTCTGTTCCAAGCAACTCCGTGTTTCACATGCAGGGGAAAATACATCAAAGCAGAAAAAAAACCCACAGAGCCATTAAGGAGGTGACAGTTATTGCCAGGAGGCATGGCGGATTGGACTCTCAGTGGCAGTCATCATGTGTCCCATCACTGTGGACCAATGAGATGCTATGAGCACTGAGAATCACAGGTCCTTGTGAATGGCAACCTATAAATCAGTTGGGTGAATGGGTGAATGTTTTTATGTGGGCCCTGCACTGTATGCTTTTATCTACAGTATTTAACCACTGGGAGCCTGATAGGTGCGGGCTGTAAAACGGAAGGGGTCTGATAAACAGTGTCGAGGGCACTGGAGTAATCCATCACAGCAACCTCTGGGTTTGGCCTGCTGTGTGTAGTGTCCTGCTGACGAGACCAGGAGATTATCTACCTGATCACTGGATAACTAGACAGGAGGCGGCTCATGCAGGCCTAAGATTTCAGGTAGACACAAAAAGAAACACAAAAGATATCTGGACTGAAGGTCACTGTGCAATGAAATCACATCTTGATTTGGGGGAGTTAGCCTACAATTTATGACTCAAACACACCATTTGCATAATTTGATATACAGTAATTGTTATGACTGACTGCTTCAAATGATGATGTTTTTCTTTTTTATTTATTGGTGATACCTTTGGTGATAAAGGTGTCACCAAGTCATTGCTTTTGTTTGAAACCCTAAATCTAATCACTTTGAAACAAATCTATTACAATACCAATGTCAACAAAAAATAGCAACTGCTTACACTAAGGTTAGCAATAGACCTACTTTAGCACTTGTGATCATGAAACCTTCCATGAAACCAAATGATCATGAAACCTTTAAACTGAGCAGGACTAAAGCTCTATTCTGACAGGATTAGTTTAACCTCAGGACCTCCAGTAATCTAGGTTTTACTTATTATATGAGGTAATTCCAGTGGAGCATTCTGACAAGATAAAAAATTACACCCAAAGTACTGCCAGTGTCTTAGAAGTGAACAAAGAGGTAAAATAGCTAGTCTACCCAGAATATGTAAAAGATCTTCAAGAGAGGGGAGGATGAACAATTATTATCATTGATCAGCGAATTTCAGTGTGCTGAAACTAGCTATGATTAGCTAAAAAATAGCAAAGTCATCATATTACCTAACACAGCTACACACACAATCTAAGTATCTTTAGAGATTTTGCTGTCCTGAGTGCTTTGAGTTCCTCCGTCTGATGATGGGGGTCCAAACTGACCTTTGCATGCTGGACGATTATAGAGAGTTAAAATCCTATGTAGTTATGGTTTAAAGGAACAGTCCAACATTTTGGGCATGATGCTCTCTCTCCGACTTACCCAGACTGAGACAGGATGTTCGATTCACTGGTTCAGTTCCGTATTTTGTGGCATTCCAGCATTTTGTGTTAGCTTAGCATAAAGACTTGAAGTCTACAGGAGTCATTAGCCTAGCTCCTAGCTTTCCAATACATGGTTTGGTTACCACTCGTTTCTTTCTCTGTTAAGCCATGGTGGCTATTGCTGCTAATGCTGTGCTATCTTCTGCCTTCTACATTTATTTTGAACAAACCACTGTGTGTGCTTTCATAACGTACAAACATCAAGTTGTGTGCAAGAGGATTTTTCCTGACAAATACCTACCTACCACCAAATATAAAAACTTTGGTGAACTGGGTGAGACTGGTGAGAGGGAACAGCAACACAGACTTTAATCAACATGAAAAGAGCTGCACATTATTTCTCTAATATGTGCATGAGTCTATAACAGCCTAAGAAATTAAGCAGGAAATATTATTTTGAAGCCCAAGAAAATTCCCTGGGTCCCATGCACTATGGCAAAAGGTACAGGCATGGGGGCATTTCCATGGCAGGTGCAACATCTTAGTAAGACCCCAGGCAGTTCTCTGGCCTTCTCCAATCACACAGCCCGATTAATCCTCCCTGGCTGCACAGCATGGAATAATGGGCTGTTTTCAGACCATGAAGAAACACTCTGACTTCTGGTATCTGTCTATCTGTCATCATGAAGTAAACTGGGCTACAAATTTTATAGATAGGACATAGTAATCTGAAGTAAAATCACAGTGTGAATCACTTGAATCCTCATAAGTCTTGTGCACTGAGTTAGGAATATGATCTACCATTATTGAAGGGTGACCGATGAAACTGGCCGAGATCTGGGGCTATTTGGCTCCCATAGTTCATTGACCTGTTTGATTTCTCTGGCTCAATAAGTAAGGGATCTTGCCAAAGCAAACTGGAGACACTAATATCTGTCTCCCATTTTAAACTCCCCACTAATCTCCCTCCTGTCCTCTTTAGAGCCATTACATTAGCAGACACCACATTCATTTGATGTCAAGAAAATGAAGAGCTTGTTTCTCAGCTCTGGCGCTGCATATACTGCGACGCCTGTGATCACTGTGAGGAACTGAGTATTACCTTCATTGTCTTCTCCCTGGCTGAAAAGACACAATCCCCTTTTTATTTCTCACTTCATGCCATAATGGAGTGAATTAAGAGCTCTCTAGCACATGTGAAGCGACAGAAAGAGGTGATCGCTGTCCCTCTCCTTGCTCTGCAAATGTTCTGGTGTCTTGTCTGACAATTGTCTCAATGAGTTATAAATCGTGACACTCAGGCCTGCAGACGTGATTGAGATTTAGGGAGTCTTCAGAAGACACTGACGACGGTATGATGCCACACCAAGAGAAGATCTGCTGCCTGATGTCTTGTCGCATGTGTTGAAGAATTCAGCAAGGAGCCTGCGAATACATGAATATCAAAGGAACACTCTTCCATGCCGTCGTCTTTGAAACACGACATCTTCACCACTGATTCATTCACACTGTTCAAATTATCCAATTTCATTCAGGTGGGCCACACATTAAGCACTCATGCACATGTATGAACGTGTGCATTATAATAAAGCAGAGTTTACCGTATCATTGATATGTACCCCATGAGTCAAACCCGGAATCCAAATCATCTTTCAATAACATCAGGGCATCTCAGGTGCGCTGCATATAATAAGATGTGACAAGATGATTGGATGATCTAAAATCATCAAATTACCATTTAACTGCTTGGATTGAACTTGTGCTTTTCCTATTTGGGCAGTGATATTTCAATTAATCATTTTCTTCAATTAATCATCACAGATTCTAATTCTGTGGAAATTCTTGGTTTGACTTCTAAGGTGTCTCATTAAAAAGATAGATAGATAGATAGATAGATAGATAGATAGATAGATAGATAGATAGATTTGCAGTGTTTCTCTAACATGATAAATAAAACATGATGATGACAGCTCTAATGTAATTAGGAGTGACTGATGCCATTCTCAGGTGATTTCCTTCCATCCATTCCCACTGTAATCACTTCACTATAACTTTCTTCAGTTGCTGCATCCATGCATTGTTTATGGAGCATTGTTGATGGACTCTGAATTACTCATGGGTTCCAATGAATCAAGCTTGCCTAGTGACATGGGATGGCGTATTGGAGAAGTATGCTTGAAAACAGAACATCCAGAACAGAAACACTAATGGTTGTGGCAGATTTGGAGCAAGAACTAGACCGCATTCACATATGCTGCGTTTGAATCTTTGAAAAACTATTTCACTCATCCCGAAAATTATGTAAGAATATGGCATGACTACATGCGCATACTCGGCAAAGCCACAAAACAGAAACACAGTTCATAAAAACAAATTCACATTTCACACTTGGGCTTGTTCATGGAAAGGCTGTCTGACAAGATAAGTCTTTGGGAGCGTTTGGCTGGTTTATATCTGAATGTCCACCGTCAGACTCGCATAGCCGGGCCACATCGATGCACGATGACTGCAGAAGGGATTTAAGGAGGTTGACTGGTAAGTGCTCCCATGTGCTTGCTATAGGGTAGATATAAAAAATGCACGGGCAACAGCTGGAGGAGAAGAGCCACAGGGCCACTGCGTCCCACAGATATCATATTTTGTCACATGAGACATCTGATTAAACTGACAAACATGAGGGGCAAAATTCCTTACTCATGCAAAAGTGTGACATGCCAAATCTCTCTGGTTTTGGCATTTCTTTATTGCCTGCCAGTGTGCCTCACTACCCCAGCGCCACCCACTCACAAGGCTCAGTTTCCACCAGCCATGAGGGAACTGAGGGATGGGAGAGGAGGAGCAGAGGCTGATCAAATAGCCAGAGTAGCATCAGCTTTATGTTCCAGCTTAAAAGAAAAAATCTGATCTGACTATTCGTGACAAGCTGCAAATGTCACATCGTCGTCTCACGCAAAGTTCATGTTCAAAGTGTCCTGCAACAATGTGATGTCTACGGCAAGCCTCTTCCCTTCTGCCATGTTGCATCATGGCTGGCTGATGCAAGCTGGCGAACACAGAGGAAAACACTGCGGCTCCATCCATCCCGGCGCTCAACAGCTCAACTCTCATGCCCAGCTTCATTACCTCGGGGAGGCCTGCCCCAGTGCTCCTATTGTCCTCTGATATTGTCCCTGGCCACACCCAGACACTGCTCCAAACATCTGTCCACATCTGGCTGCCCTACTTCTGGTGGGGATGTGGATCCATTCGGCCAAATGCCAGACTCTCCAAAATGTTAAGCCATGATGATGATGATGATGATGTATCCTGGGGACAACGGTGTACGGAGTGAGAGAACAACAGGATAAATTTAGGATCATTCTTTAATTGGTCCTTTTCCAGGGAAACAGTAGGGCATGCTCGGGGTGGTCGAGTTTTCTAGATCCGTGCTGGAGGTGGGGGCTGTTGGATGCAGCTGCCTCTGCCAAACGCTGCGACACATCTAAGAGTTGGCGTCATGTTCTTGATCTCAATTTAATGAAATAGAAAAAAAGCGTGCCGTCCAATTTTATTCATGTGAATCCCACCCAAACCCACTGAACTTCACCATCGCCTGATTTTCCACTTCAAAGGAATATTGAGAGAGGCACTCCTTTTTTTCTGCTTTGTGGGTAAAGGTTCCAATCAGTTTGGGATTCAGCTGGGGTTTATGCTAAGATAGACTGCGAATGTGAAATCAGGCATTGAAAAGTTAAAAAAAAAAAAAAGCTTCCTCTTTCCATGTGGATCTCTATGGAGCTAGTGCACTTTCAACAGCACCTCTGGGAAAAGCATAGTCACACTGACAATGAACAAAACAAAAATTACCTTACTATTGGAAGCAGCCTACGATAAAAAAAAGTTTCAAAGTAGAAATTAACTGAATAAAAGGGGTTGCATCATGAGTGATAGTGTGGAGTGAATAAACAGATTTTGCCCCACTACTGCCTTTGTATGAGCAATACCAGTGATAGTTTTGTTTTAAGAGACATGAAAAGTGACATCAAAGAAAGAAAGAAAGAAAGAAAGAACGAAAAGAAAACCAGGGAAACAGCATAGAACAAGCATAAGATCATACGCTCGTTTGGATGTCCAGTACACAGTGAACCTAATTACTGGCTCACATGCTTGATGAAACAGCTGTCCAGGGGTTGGTGCCTCCCTATCCATCCATCATGGACAGTCTGGGTCCACTGCCCACCTGTGAAAACACACCGCAGCGCACCACATCTCTTGCTCTCATTACAGGACGAGATGGAGCAGCTTAATGGTTCCAAATTAGCCCAAATAACGGCTAGAGGGCTCGGATACTTTTCCATTATGCGTCTCTGGAGCATGGCTTTACATGCCGGATTAACATGAACTTACCTCATTGCACGACTGCGTCACGGGCCACATGCTGTGGATTAATATTTGAGTAATGTTTATTTTGGATATACAGTAGTTTTTGAAGCTGAGCAGTCAATAAACAGATAAATGAACTGACACCGCATTATTTTTCATGCTCCACAGAGGCATTCTGTATAATCTACCATAAATGTAATATCGATCCATCACCCACCCTTCACTCTCTTTGATGGCTGTGTATGTTTACAATCTTTTTTTTTTTTTTTTTTTTTTAAATTCAGGCAAGATGGGCAGTTGCAATACACAACTGTGACAACAAAATATCAGTGCCCATATGAAACATTAAAAATGTAAAGGATGTAAAGTATGAAGCCATAAAAGGAAGAAAAAAGGAAGGAAGGAAAAAAAATCATACCACCACAATGACCTTTAGAAAACCTCGCATGTTAAAAATTAGTTGTGGGTGTTAAAGTGATTCTCAGTGAAAGTGACTGGAATGCATCAGTGCACAGGTATGTGCTCTGATAATTGGTTAGGGATTTTCGATGTGTAAAAAGTGCCCTGTGTGTACTTGTGCGTGTGTGAGTGTGTACGTCATATGCACATCTTGGCAGGCACAGTGTTGTGTGTTTGTGCATAGTAGAACGACATACAGTAGTATCGGTATGTGTGTGTATGTGTGTGTGTGTGTGTGCGTGCAGCGCTGAGCGGTGCTGAGCTGTGCAGGAGGACAGCATGGAGATAACCCAGTGACGTCACAG
>OMKZ01000269.1:1385-11641 GCA_900302535.1 Neoniphon sammara
CGCGCTACAACAGACGGAACTGGTATAGACAGTTGCTCCAGTGTTGTGTGAACGCTGTCATCTCACAAGCGTGATGCTGACGCTTGCAGTCTAGGGGTTAGGATTTTAAATTTAACTGGATTAGTTTAAAAAAAACTTTTCACACCTTTGGGTCAACTGGATATTCTTTGCAAGCACAAGGCACTGAATGTAGAAATTCCACACTTCTGAAGCAAAGTTTTAGTTTATATCTGAAATAATATTCAGTCTTGGGCTAAATGATTCATCGCAATATTATCAAAATCACAATATGGCCAGGTGCAATATCCAAATTGCATAAGTTGCAATTTTTTGATGTCAGATGTGAGAGAATATCATTATAAATACAGTATTGAGGAGCTAAAGAGATGCTCTGACCTACAGATCATGTCCTCCAGATGTAAGAAAACATGGATGGATGTGGATTAAATCAGTTTAACAGCACTGACGGACAGGCTGCATTTCTGTGGAAACAGCTCTGGATGATGAGCCCTAGGCCACAACTATTAACATCTAAACCTTTGGTCCCTCCATGAACATCCATTTCTGTCCCTCCCAGGGAAAAAGGATTAATGGCATGCATTTGATAGGTCAGTTAATAGCACACGTAGGCGTCAATAGGGTATTCCAAGGTATGGCAACTGCCATACCTTGGAATCAGGTGTTTTTCCCCCCCTAATAAAATAAAAATAAGAAATTAATATCACATGTATTGCCTTAAAATTCATCTTTTGTGCTCAACAAATTTTCCATGGGTAAAATGTACGTAGCTGTACGTAGCCTATTAATATTGCATGTTTTGAGTGTTTGCATGTATGTGTGTGTGTGTTTATAACCGTGTAATGTAGGCCTATTGTGTAGGCTAGCTAAACTTCACCATCTTATCAACTCATCTAAACTTAACAACAAAACGTATTGACAGACACGTCTTACAAGCATATAACAGCCTTTAGGCTCACAATATAGGTCATGTTAGAAGCAAACAAGTGATCATATGTGATTATGTTGGCTTGACTGAATGTTTCTGTTATGTTATGTGCTGTTGGACTTGTGCAATGTTTGACTGCAGGTGCGGTGCCCCATAGAAAGGAGAGGCCTTTTTGAGAGGCAACTTGGACTTCAGCGCTTATTGAAACTGAAAGTACTACACTGTATGGTCATTGTATACATGTATTATTACAATACATTATGCATAATATGCACTCATCCATGTTCTGTTAAGATGTTAAGTTATTGTTTGTTTAGTTAACTTATAACATCTTACTGAAATAATTGACAGGAGGCATACAGTACTTCTGTACTGTATGCCTCAACACCACTGTAGCCCCAACACCACATAAAGGTTCTTAACAGGATATCTTTGTGCATATCTCTGCTCTGTGCTGCTAAGGGCACGTGACACATAAGCCACTGGTTTCACACTGTTGTCTGCTTGAGTCTGTAGGAGGACGGTTCCCAAAGCATACAACAAGGCATCAGCTGACACGGTCGTTTCTTTAGTCAGGTCATACAGTGCTAGTCCTGTGAGCTCTCTCTTTATTTCCTCAAATGCCTTTTTTTATTACGGTCCCCATGTCCACGTTTTCTTTCTTTTTTCTCCTGCTATCATTAAGCGGACTCACTGGCGACTACGGCCATCTGATGAAGTGGAATTAAACCCATACACTTCTGACATCATGTTCTGTTAAGATGTTAAGTTCTTGATTGTAACCCTAACTTTTAACATCTTACTGAAATAATTGACAGGATTCTTACCTATGTCTGGACAGTACTTCCAGTTTATTGATCCAGTCCCCCCCGGAACCCCAACACCACACAAAGTTTCCTAACAGGATATCCACTAATGCTACAATTCATGCATTATTTTTTCTGTGAGAAGAAAATAGACCTCTGATAGGTCCATAATATGCCTGTCAGTGAACGAGCGTCAGTAAGTGAAATTGTTTGTTCCTACATGATTTTCGTCAGTATGTTATGGAAGCATTTTGCCCAGCTGCTTTAGGTAAGTGCCTACAGCCTGTACAAATTATGCTTGTGATTGTAGGTGTTTTTTTCTGGTAACAAATGAATTCAAACATGTTATTGAAGGCTGAAATCAGCCTGTGTAGTCGGGCCTTAATCTTACTAGAAATCTCTGCCTGTCTGTCTGTATGTAGGTATACTGTCCTTCAGTTATCTCAACAGCCATTCTTCCGATTGACTTCACACTTCGCATGTGTATTGCTGAGGCCCTGAGGCATTGCAGTGACAAGTGTGAAGATGTTTGGATCAGCGGTTCCGTAGAAAACTGCAAAAACCCAGTCAAGCCAGCCGCCGCTTGATGCGTGTTACGCAATGTTATGGTACCTGTGCTTGGAGTCGCACTTCAGAACTCCTTTCTTTCTGCGCTGCTACCGTAACAGCATGAATAGATGCACATCAATGCCGGGGTTTTGCAAATGATGCCTCACTTGAACGCAGCTCCACAAAGCTGCAAGTAGCAACACCGGAGGCCAAGCCCGTTCTAAACAGGCATGTTTTGAACTGGCAGTGCACTATCTAACTAAAGTACAAGGAGTCTCTAGCTGTGTCCCAATTCAGGGGCTGCATCCTTCGAAGGCCGCATTCAAAGGCCGATTACGTATATCGCTGTGAAAAGGCTGTCCCAATTCGTCCAAATTCGAAGGCTCCTCTAAACGCAGCCTTCGAATGCGTCCTCATTCCCTGTGTTTGGAAGATGCACCGCTACTATCCTTCATGGCCTCCCATATCCCAAGATTCTTTGCGCGCTGTTGAACCGGGACAAAAAAGATTTCAAATGGTGGCTGCAAGCAACAGCAGTGTTGAGTACACATTCAAATGTAAGTAATGGGTTTTTACTTAACGTTAAGTTTAAGAGACCTTAACCCTCTTAATGCTATAATAGGGCTATTATAATAGGCTGTTAAAATACATGACGTTAGTAATGTTAACACGTAGCCACTGGTGTTGTGTTGGATACAAGTTCCCCCGTCAAGAAGTGTTTTCCCCGGTGTTTCCCTCGTAGCTACGCCCCGTCTGGATGGGAAACCCATCTGGAAACTCTGGAAACGCCAGTTAGGGTTAGGGTTCCGCTGCTGCCCTATCTCCTCTTCCTCCAGCAAAATGTAAAACAAAAATAAAAAAATAAATATTCTGGCTCCATCTTTCTTGCGTTTTATTTCTTTTTAGTTTGTTTTTCGCAGGCTTTGGCGACAGAAATCATGACGTGGTGACGCAACCAGGAAATCCTCCATAGGCCAGAACATCCCATTTAACAACGATTGACGCATACTCTGGAGGAGCCTTTGAAGGACTAGCCTTCGAAGGATGCAGCTGCTGAATTGGGACAAAGACCATTAGTCTTCAGTACTGAACTTTTTCACAATATTCTAATTTTCTGAGATACTGAATTTTGGGTCTTCATTAGCTGTTATAATCATCAAAATTAAAAGAAATAAACACTTGAAATATATCATCTTGTGTGTAATGGATGTTTATAAGATATGAGTTTCACTTTTTGAATCAAATTACTGAAAGAAATCAACTTTTTGATGATATACTAATTTTTTGAGATGCACCTGTATCATTGGAAAGGTATGGTTGAGATTTGTGTTTGTATAACAGTTTTTCACGTTAATGATAATTGGTATGAGCTACACTGCTATAGGCTGCATCCTTCTTGATAAGGAGGCACAGGCTCCATACACCTGAAAGCCTTATGTTGAAACACTGGTGGTAAGTAAACATCACATGACTCTCTTTTTCTTTTAGAAATTGAATACTGGTGGACAGACCAGTCATTAACCCTACAAATGACACCACACATATTCCAAGGTGTGGAGTTGATTCTGTCAGTATGCAACCAAGAGTTAGTTCACTGACTTCAAAAAAGCCTCAGATTGAGCAGGGGGTAAAATGCCTTTTGAGCCCGTACAACTGGTTGCTTAGAAAGGTTTCCATAGAGATGGCACAGCCATCTGTGTAGTTAGGAATTAAAAGGCACAAAATAACAAAGGGTTGAGAATCCATCATGATCAAAATAGAAACCTTAATAATGGTGCTCATTAGCGCTGCAGCTAACTGGGATGTGAGAAAACCACAGGAGATAGAGAGCAGCGGCCTTGCATGCTGTTAGTTTGCCTACTGCTTCACATGTACGAGCTGCACTCAGGTTTCTCCATGAAACCATGGCCAAGCTCTTTACCTTCAGCCTAGTGCTGATCTGACTGAGTGTGTTGCATTCAGTGACATCATGTGCAGCATGTAAACACTACATAACTGGCTTCTAGTGAATAAGTGTGAGGAGCTACTACTGATGTGCAGTTCAGAGAGCAGGGTGTCTGCAAGTTTTATCGAGCTAAATTTGAGCGTGCATGATCATACCACCATTTACTTTCTTTCGTCTAAACCACAGAGGAAAGGTTTACTTTGTTGCCTTCTTGGGTTGTTTGGTTCATTTTGGTCAACCAGGGCTTGTCAATAGAACTCTATAATAGTGTAGTTTTGTTTTAGGCCTTTTTTAATGCTGGAATCAAACAAGCCCAGTTTTGCAGTTTTAATTAATTTGAATATGTTGCCTATCTGCCCCATTGTGTTGATATCTCGCTCAAAAACAGCACTCCAAGAAACTGCAACATTCATAAGACCTCTAAAAAGTAAATTTAGGACTTCCTTTAGCTGTGTCAAGACCTGTTAAGGCCTTAAGTTTATATTACATGATTTGGAATTTTTAAAGACCTGCAGACACCCTGGAGACACTGAAACACTCACAGCACTCATGCAAAATTAGGTGGGGGCTAGGTGCTTGATGGAATACTCCAACGTTTTGGGCAAAATACTCTTTTTCCAACTCACCCTGACTGAGACAAGATGTTCAATACCATTTTCACCTCTGTATGTCCACTGGTTCAGTTCCTATGGATAGCATTTCTTGTTAGCTTAATATGAAGACTTTAAGTCTACATTATTAGTCATTATCCTAGGTCCGTCAAAGTGAAAAAATAAACCTTACAGCAGCTCCGGAGCTGTCTTATTTACAAAATGTATCATCGTGGTAATGAAATACACGTCTTGGATTTTTGTGGCGTTTTAGGAGAAGTGGCGTTTTAGGAGAAGTTAAAGTTAAAGTTTTAGAAGTAGTCAGCAATTATAGTTCCAACCATCTTAACTTCTCTTACAAAATTCCAAGACATGTATTTCAAATACACAATGCATTGTGTAAATAAGACAGCTTCGGAGTTGCTCTAAGGTTTATTTTTTCACTTTCATGGAGCTAGACTAATGACTCCTGTAGACTTTAAGTCTTTATGCTAAGTTAACACGAAATGCTACCCATAGGAACCGAAGCAGTGGATGTACAGAGGTGAAGATGGTATTGAACATCTTGTCTCACTCTGGGTCAGAAAAAGGGTATTTTGCCCTGCAGTTTTCCTTTAAGAAAAGTACACTTTTTTTCTTCTTCCGGAATACAGCTCCATGGCCCTTTAGAGCAGTAAGTAAACAGGTTGGCAAAAGTTATCACCTCTCTTTCTCATGAAAGACTAAAACAAGGCTGGATGTTGCACTGTGGGTAGGTTAGTGAAGGGTAGCAAGTTGGTAAGATAGGAGTGACAGCTTGAGGGAGGTAAAATGGCCAAGACAGGAAGAATGACTTACAAAATACAGTTCTACAATGGAGGAGGAGTGGAGGAGGGGGGGGATCTCCTTAAGAATCTACAGAGGAACATGGGAAAGATGAGAAGTTAGAGCAGTGACCATGAGTACTGAGCCTGACAGATGGCGAGAAGGAAAAGAGGGTGACAATGAGAGGAAGAGGGCCTCTGAGTCCAGAAAGACCACTGTGCTGAGAGGAAAGGTTAGAGAGCTGATGGTGATAGAGAGCTGATGTCCATCTTTATCTCATTCAACATCATCATTATTAGAGGAGAACAACAGCAGCTGATTGGGCCATTGAGTCATAGAGAAAAAAAAACACTGAAATTTGTCAACAAGCTGTATGCAAAGGCTTGACCAATGTGGACTTTTGAAGTCCACATTGGTTCCTCCCATATATATGTATATATGGGAGGAACATCCTTCATATCAGCAATGAACAACATGATTTGCATGTATTAGATATTTAATAAAAAAAAAGTTTTAAACTTACAACAATAACAAATTGACAACCTGATATATTGGTCAAACCCTAATGTATATGCAAGAATGAGAAAATATTTCTGCATATTTATTTTTTAATTCATACAGTAAATGCATACACCTTATATACATATTTCTTGTAAATAGTAAACAGCGGTGGATTTGTGCTCACGTAAGAAAGTTTAATAGCGACAACCCATCAACTCCCAGAACTGGCCATAAATGCTTGTTCATGTTCACCTGCTCAGCATTTCATCCTGAATTCAGACGTGCCAATAAATGCACTGAGCAATAAATCTAAACCTCTGGAGCACTGCCATCTGTGAGGTTTATCACTGTGGACAAGGATGACTAAGAGTTCAAAAGAAGGCAGGATGGTATTATTTAAAGAAACAAACTAGCATTTAAAATAGAGGAGAATCTGTCAAACTGTAAGAAATGACAGCGGCAGTAATGAAGCTGTCCAATGCGATCATCGTCAAAAGGCCTTAACATAGACATGACATTTTTTCACCAGTGTTCGCCCTGTCTTTCAACAGTGCCTGGGCAGCAGATCTGCATCATTCTACATTAACCCAAACAGCTTTTTGAGTAGCAGTTTGCATTGTTTTATTTTATTATTGTTGTTTTATTTCTGCAGTGTGTTGCTCAGCGCTGGCTGTTGTAGCTTTCTGATAGTGCAGAAGCAGTGTCAAGTAAATGCTTGATCGATGCTTGACCAGTCAACATCAGCAGGCCCGGTAGCTCCTCATACCCTAGTACCCCGTTTCAACTAAGAACTTACCTAAGTGGATGAAGCACAACCGATTGAAGTAAACAGATTGGATTGTGTATTGGTTGAATTGGACCCGATACCGTACATTCAAATAAGCCTTGATCGGCCTCGATACCAATACTTATGATTGGCTCTGGACATCCCTTGATAAAACTATTTGAACATTTTATAATGGCCAAATTAGATTTATTACAAGCAGGCATTTGGTTGAGTGAAAAAAACAAGTGCATTGTAAGCCTTACATTGCCTTGCATTGACCAACCTCTCAAATCCAAATCTCTTAAAAAGATCAGGAAGCACAAAGAGCACAGTGGTATGTAAATTATCCCGTCAAAGTTTGCTGAGAAAGACATATTTGCATGTTTTATGTTCACCAACTATACATGAGTATAATCCAAGAACTGACATAACACAAGGTAATAACACTGTGTAACTCTTTAAAAGACTATTAAAAATGACCTGGGGAAGCCAAAAATCTCTTCAAATTTGCATGTACACTAAAAAGCAAAAGGTCTCTTACCGTCTCCCTGCATGTCTGAGGTCCATAGTGTCAAGTTGTCGCGTAGCAACTGCATTATAAGTGTTGAGTCCTTGTAGCTTTCCTCGCTCAGCGTGTCCAGTTCTGCAATGGCATCATCAAATGCTGCCTTCGCCAACCTAACGGCACAAAGGTCACATGACAGTACAGTCACATACATAAAGCACACACAAATAGCAAGCAAAGAATGATTTCTTGCTCACACTTTTCACAACTTTCCATGTTCTGTCTGTGAAGCTGACCAATATAACAGCTTAATGTATCAGACAGAAGATAACTGCATTCCCAATTTCCACAATTTCCCAGCATCTAAGGCCCCATTCAGACCTGGCATTAACATCCATCCTGGCTGATCAAATCACAAGTGGACAGTGCTAAATACAGGTCTGAATGCACTTAAAACCTTTCGAAGACGCACTGAGATCCAAACACTCAAGCCACATTCAGGGGTGGCCTGGGACGCCATGGTCCACTTCACATTTCTAGTGTGAACGCATGCATCCATGGCCGCATGTTAGGACCATCCAGTCAACTGCGCCATGTCCATAGGCGGATGTACAGATTCAATTCCATGACAACAGGAAGCGCCAAATCCGAAGAAGAAGAATTAATAGCAAATTCCAAAATTTCATAAAAATAAAGTGGGAGTGCATGAAACATCGTCTGAAGCCGTATTGTTTTGATTGTGAGCGCTGGCACAGGAACGGAAGTGATGTAAATATGTATTTGCATTGAGCAGTGGCACAGTGTCCGATCAAAAGTGGTCACTTGAGACACGTTTAAGACACAATTTAATGACAGTTGTGAACTACAATCTGTCCCAGCTCAATCTAGACACAATCTGGATATATCTGGATACAAAACACCAGGTCTGAACAGGGCCTAAGTTGTGCTGTGATATCACACATACAATAAAAATCAAGAAACCCCAAGGCAACCTGCTTTGGGCCTGTTCATGATTTTAGAGTGTGAGTGTGAATCTGAAGTGTGTGGCAACCCACCCGCATGCCCCTTCTCCACAGTGAAGGCAAAGGGTGTCTTATGTGGAAAAACTTGCAAGACTTTTCTGGCAAGGATATTAACTTTGCACCAAACTCAACATCAAGTCTAATCTTTGGCTTCTCTCCCACGGCAGCTCAAGCTTGAGTTGAATTAACAATTACCCAATCTCTCACACAGTTAAATTAACTAGACAGACATTAAAACAAGGAAATGAAATATGTTCAAACTGGGACTGCTGAAGACCAGGGATGCTCAGTCAGTTCTGTTTTTTTTTCCCTCCCGTCAAAGTGGAGAGAGACATGGACTGAACATCACAAATTTATAAATAACAGCATAAAAGTATGAAGGAGGGGATTTTTCCTTAGATTAGGGAACACAAGCCTAACTGAAATTAATTACCTTAGGGCAACTTCTACTAAATGACAGTAATGAAAATCCCTTCCTGAATATCTTGCATTTTAATGCTTGGCATCTTTCATGATCAAATGTTAGCTTTACTGTATTTACTTCATTGCTATTATATTAGTTGGCCCTAATTCAGAATGCCTTGGCAAGGCATCAGTTCCCTGCAGCTAACAGTGTTACTGCTCTTTTTTTGTGAGATTTTTGGGCATTTTTATTCACAGTTTGCATTAGTGTGAGACAAGAGAGATGAGAGTGAGTGAGTGGGACAACATGCAACAAAGGTTCCAGGTTGGATTCAAACCCACAACATCGGGGGCACATGTTTTGTACTTTAGCCAACTGTGCCACCAGGACACCACATTGCTGGTGTCTATGCACTGAAAGTTAAAAAGACATGTTTTGTTTCTTAGCCCTCTCCAGTTAAATTTGTTTTTTAAATTTGAAACTGACACGATTGCTTGGACACTCGAAATCTCTTGCGCTTCTAGCATCTTCTCTCACAGGATAATAAGAATGTTTAAAAAGGTCAAAAACCAGAAAAACAAAGACAAATCACATCCCTGAAAGTTGCAAAGACAGCTGCATAAAAAAACAAAATGACACTCACCTGCATGCGCGGTCTGGTGAATTGAGGATTTCATAATAAAAAACAGAAAAATTGAGGGCCAGTCCCAGGCGGATGGGGTGTGTTGGTGCGAGTTCGATCATGGCAATGTCGCTGGCTGCTTTGTAAGCTACCAAACTGTTCTCGGCTGCCTCCTTCCTGTCATTGCCTGTAGCAAACTCTGCCAGATACCTGTGGTAATCTCCCTTCCTGGACACAGGAAAAAAACTGGGTTCAGAGGAGAGATCTGGTTTCACCTTATATTGGTCATCAGTCCTCATTGGCTCAAGTAAGTTTGACAAAAAAAACAAACAAACAAGTAAAACACTGTTACTGCATAAAAGTAAAATAAATTTAAAAAAATCAATACTAATAATGATTAAGATTATGTATTTTACCTTATATATATTTATATACACTGCTCAAAAAAATTAAGGGAACACTTAATTGTCACAGTATAACACCAAGTCAGTTAAACTTCAGGGATATCAATCTGTCCATTTAGGAAGCACAAGTGATTGTGAATCAGTTTTACCTGCTTTGGTGCAAATGAAAGTGACAAAAGGTGCAATGGAGAGGCAAAAGCAAGACAACCCCCAAAAAGGGAATGGTTTTGCATGTGGCCACAGACAGTTGTTCTCTCCTTGTCCTTCCTGACTGATTCTTCTCTAATTTTGTGTTCTGCTAGTGTCCTTGTCACTACTTGTAGCATGAGGCGGTACCTGCAGCCCAATCAGGTTGCACAGGTAGTCCAGCTCCTCCAGGATGACACACCTATG
>OMKZ01000270.1:0-16371 GCA_900302535.1 Neoniphon sammara
TCTATGTTTTTTATTATTTTGAATTATGTGGTTGGAAGCTGGTGACCTTGCGCTTGCCTGAGTGCTGAAGGTGAATATTGAGATGATTTTGATGCATCTCTGTATGTGGAAACTGTATATCTGCTGCTTGAACCTGTACTTACATTGTGTAATATCGCCTTGCTCTGTATGTGGCTAAAGAATCAAAGTTGAAGGCTTGAAATAATCATTAATTCAGCCGTCTTTACTCCCTGCATCCTGTAATTTATCATGATAATGCTGCATCAGGCTTGCATGATTATCATATCTATGTCAGTGTACTGTGAATACACACTCTTATCATGTAATGTTTTGAACACATTAATTTAGATTAATTAGTTATTTCAAAAAATGACACATTAAACAAATAATATGAATTAATATATGATTTAATGATCTGTTATGGCCACATTTTTGGCAAAGTGATAGACTTATGTTCATTGAAAAACACATTGAATTTATTGATTTCTAATGCCAGTTTTTATATTTCAAGTCAATGCTTTATGCTTCATGTGCCGTAATAATGTTTTTGAGTTGAAATATCTTCATTTGGGGGCTTTTCCAAGCAAGTATTGCTATATGTAATTGTTTAATCAATTCGATTCATTAATCAGCATATCATGCAATTCATTCAATTACAGATTTTAATCAATTGACAGCCCTAGTTTTTATGTCAACTGACAACCACACAGAGAGGGAGACATGGTTCCAAGGGAAAGGCTCTTAGAAGCAGCATGAACGGAGCGATATTAAGGGACAAAATGTTGAGAGGCAACGGAGATGAACTTGGAAATGGCTGTCCTGCTGCAGCGGAGGGGAAGCAGCAGAAGTAGGCAAGAGACCGAATTCTTGGAGCAAGAAAGATTGCTGGAGTGAAGAGGGAGGTGGGAGCGCTGATTGCCACAAAAGAGGGGCAATGTGTGTGTGTGTGTGTGTGTGTGTGTGTGACTGCTTGTACTTGTGGAACAAAGAGGCAAAGCGAAAGTGAAAGAGAGAGAAAGAGGGGACACGTAAAGGCAGAAATGGGCCAAAAAAAAAAACATGAGAGGAAGGCCAGATGGCAGGTCAAGAGACAGGCCAGATTTATAGAGTGCCGTTTCACTTTTTAAAAGCCTGCCCACATTACATTAACTCCAGTGATTATAGAGGGAGTGGGGAGGCGTTGCGGTAAATCATGTCCATTTTCATAGAGCGCTGGCTTTTTATTGATGGACTGTGTTTGTTAGTCTGCCCTGTGTAGCCTCCGCGTGCAGAATCCATGCAACAGTGGCAAAGATGATGCAAAGTTTGAGCAGGCGGAGGGAAAAGAGATGTATGGCATGGTTTGGCAGCGTTTGATTTGTGGCTTGACATTATTGCAATTTAGAGAGCCTGTCACAGCCAGACCAGTCAGCCGTGTAGATTTTTGAGTGTCTTCTTAAATATTCCCTCGCTTGATCTGTGACTTGAAGCAAAGAGATGTCAAAATTGTCAAAGCTGTCTAAGAATAGAGTGTTTGCCGGCGTCCTACCATGATCCCACTGTTCTCTAACACACTCTTACCCACTCGACAAACAGCCTCCCCGAAGAACGTTAAAGTCAATCTTCGAAAATTAATGGGAGGACATGAGAGAGGGAATGTGTGGGTGTTTCATGTGTGAGAGTTTAAAGTTTGACACGTCACCTCTCGCGCGCAAGCACCAAAATAGCTGAGTTGTTTTGCAACAGCAGAACGCCTCAGCCTCAGTCAGCTCTCCTTCTAGTTTTACTGACTTTTTCAAGCTTTATAGAGACAAAATTTGTACATGCAGAAAGCAGAATATGCAATTTGCATCTCATTCAGAGGTATAGTAATCAAACTCAGCATGTTTCAGTTATACTCTTGCAGTGGAGCCTCAAAATTTTACTTTCCCTTTTTAATTATTTTGACAGCGCTTTTGCAATAGTGCCGTGGATTGGCAAAAGCTTTCAGTTTTGTAGTTTTTTTGTGACTGAGGGCTTTTGTTTGCCCCAGGGCTCAAATCGTAAAAAGGATGCTCAAGTCTTTTCACAGCACTCCACGTCATTATCATTAGGATGATTATCTCTCCTACTGTTATCTCTGCCATTGCCGTTGCAACTGACGGCAAAGCATCATGAAATTAGTCTGTCAGATCATTTGGATTCATTAAAGCATGCACAGATCCTTTTGATTCACGCTGTCACGTTGGAGATCTAGCTGTCACTTTACTAGCAGGCCCCCTTTGTCACGGGGAGGAAGACATTTTGATAAGTTCATCGATGGCCGGCTCTCCTCCTTCCTGTCTCAGGTGATTAACTGCAGTGACACTTGACCCAAGGGAGAATAAAAGTTAACCGGGTGTTTTCTCATCTTCCCATATAATATGAAGCCACCCTATTAATTTTGTTTTGTTCTGTTTTAGTTGGACCCAATGTAACACCTATCAGAGACAACTACGCATTTTCAAATTATGAATACCTCCCTCTTCCTAAATGCTGACCTGACTCTCACAAGCTAAGTAGATAATGATTTGTGGTAGGCATCAGTGTAGAAAACATTGCTGATGTGTAATCATTGGTGTCGACAGGAATGCCATAGAAACTACATTTCTAGTGATGGAGTTCTATTGATTTGTTGTTCACACATTGCAATAGCTGATGCTGTGTATACCAGGTAAGCAGAATTGCCTCCAGATAGCAATAAAATCTTTGTCAGTTGCCTGTCAAGCTGATGTTTCAGCTGCGGCCGGATATGAACATTAGACAGCAGGGGCAAGTGGGACTCATACCTTTGTTGGTCAAAATCAAAGTAACCATCAGTCTTTATCAGTAACGCAAATCAGTCCGATGTATTTGCTATATGGAGTCATAGTACTCACCCTCTTGCAGGTATATTCGGCAATAGTGGTTGTAGAAATTTGATTGCCTTCATAAACATACAAATTGGCAATCTCACCGCAGCCGAGAAGACATGGTTAATTTCTGTGCTGTTTTTGATGAGATACAGGTTATTTCATCACTGTTGCATCTGTGTTTTCATATTGCCAGCTTGTTACCTGGTTGGAGAATTGTCACTGTCTTGTTCTTAACACATATAATTTATGCAGTAACTAAAGTATCTCGTATAAACTAGCATTAGCATCAGCAGGGACCAATAGTTTTAAGATCCCCATTGGTTGCTTTGCTTAATAGCCTGCTGGCTAGTCAGCTAGCATTGCCCGTAGAGGCTATAGCGGTGAACTTTACAACAGACAGATCTACCTTGCCAGACTCAGTTTTACTAAATAACATTGCTGAAGTGACCTACACCACTACTCCTATTTTCCTCAGGACTTTTTCTGGCTTGGTTGTTAGATATTTAGCCATTATTCTGTAATGAACCCCCAGGGTCAGACGTGGTTGCTGGGTTTGTTCCACATTTGCAAAGCCGGTGTAGTAGATGGGGTACAAGTGAAAACCATGTTAAACTCCATTTGAGAACATTTATTCCAAAGTTTTTCAACTTAGCTTATTTATTTTCTTGTAATGTAATAGGTTGAAAATCCTGTTTTATCTCATGAGTCAGCCAAGGCCGCAGTACTTTTTGCTAACAACAAATATGTCCAACTTTTGTCCAATGGCCGATGTCTAAAAGTTTGATTCATAATGTTTTATTGAACAAGCGTTGCCAACTGTCCTCCGAGAAAAGTAGCTGTTGGCTGCTTAAAAACCTGCTCGAAGTCGCCAGATGACATCATGCTCTATTATGCACATGAATATATTTGCTGCACCGACTCCACTCTGCTTCTGCCCCAAGCAGAGGGAGGGGATAAACTGTGCATGGGAAGTGTTGTGCTCGTCAGACCGCCTTGGATTGGACAAGCAAGTGGTGCAAATCAACATCAGCTGTACCGATTTTTCAATCATGGGGAACAGCGTTAATGTTATGACACCCAAAGCATTTGCTGACAAAAGTTGCTAGTCGTTTTTGATAAATAATGTCACCACAGGGTCTGAAAAGTCATTAAATCTAGCAACAGAATTGCCAAGTTGACAACAGTGTATTGAACCCTTCTGTCTCTGTACTAAAGGCCAGATGAAGCATTTCTATAGAGCATTATGTAGCTCCAGTACATTTTTCTCCAGTACAGTAGTCTAGATTTACCTCAGCATGCCCACACTGCAAAACTACATTTGTTTTTGTGTTTGTAATCATTATAAGTGAAATTGCATATTGCTGTTTTCATTCTCACTGCACAGGCACTTCTGATCTTGTACCCTACAAGGAGGTAATAGCTCATACATAGGAAACTGTTTTCACGTTTACAAGTATCACCCGTTGTGCACGGTGCGCCACAAGCGGGCTTTGAAACTTAGCCTTTGATGAATGATTCATGTGCATGAAACCTCCAACTGGCCAGTTCATTAAACTCATAAACACTAACATGTTAGTCCTCTCCTGGGTAATCGGGGAGCTGCAAAACTAATCAATGCTTGAATTGATGAATGCGGCAAGTTCAGATCTTGTTTGGCAGATGCTTTGATGATACAACCAAACAAACACCCTGACATCATGGTCAAGAGCTTTGAAGTTAAAGGGGAGATGATAAACTTGGATATGAATTTGGTAATTAGCCACAACATGTGTTATGCAGGCTTACTGTAAGCTATCAGGTTGCGAAAGGGCTTTATATGTTCCTGTAGAAGCCATCGACCAATCAGATTTTTTTTATTTCTGTGTGATGTTACTTTTGCGGCACTACATTAACCACAAGCTTCATTGAGTTCCCACAACAGCTAACCATGGGAGAGGGTGCTGTTACCACAGAGACATTACCCGCTCCACAGTTGCACGTGGTTGGTGACCAGACCAGAGCAAAGTGATACTGAACTAGCAACCTGTGTCATTGATTGGTGTGGTTCCAGTGTGGTTTTTCTGTCAGATATGATGTCTATTTTTAGGAATCATCAGAAGAGAGTGTTGTCGTGGAAATTCTACTGGTGAGATTCCGAAATAAAGACTTGGGAAGGAATTGTCTTTCAGAGTTTATTTCTTGCAAGAAAGGTCCACTGTCATACAGAGCGCTATGCAGTCTGCAGAGAGTGAGACAAGGAGATGGGGAGAGGCATGGATATATCTGTGAGAAAACAAAAGAAAGTTACATGCACATTGAACTGGTTCAGGTCAGTTCTGTGAGAAAACATCTTCAAGGTCGCTCTAATTGCACCCTGTCCTGAAAACAGTATGAGCCGTGATAAGACACACAAAGAGCATTTGTACACAAGGGATATTTTGTATGAAAGGGTAACTTCTGTGATTTTCCATTACAGTGTGCACAGGTGAAAACCATTACAAAACAGTATTCTATCATATTATTATAGTATTTTATATTACTGCTAAAAATAATGTAAAAGGAATCAATGGCATTGCTTAAAATTCTGTATATAATAAGTAGGAATTCATTCGCTCTAAGAAATAATTATTGGGGCTGAAATGTCTGGAGAAAATGAATATGTAATTTACTTCCCTGACAGAGGCGGCAGGCGTGTTTCAACTCTGTGGCTTTGTGAGTTCTGGTGTCGAGAACGGCGGGGAAACTGGTGCACTTCTCAGCATGCAGCAGTTACTCAGAGCGCATAATCGCAGCTAGATCAGGAGTGTAGCTCGGGCTTTGTGGTAGCCAGGACCCACTGACGTATCTTCTCAAGAGGCATCAAGACTGATCCAGTCTGTCTCAAGGAAGGTAAAACCACAGAGCACCAAGAGCCATCCCTCCTCTGTAACGGTGCAATAGCCACAGTGAAAAATGACTCAATTTTTGTTACAACAGTATGAAATGCGGACGGCCACAGCAGGCCTAACACCGCAAACATGCATGAAAAGAGAGGCATCTTTTAAAGTAGTGCTTCCATCATTTGATCAGACACCCCATGGTTGTGAATAACTTTACCCAGTATATTAAAGAGATGAAACTGGAAAAATTTGGCAAATTTTCTTTCATTTCAAATACGCCTCCCTAGGCTTGAATGAGCTGCTACATATGAATGTGTTATGATGTTTGGGAGCAAAATGTGTGTACCATAGCTTCAAGAAAACAGGGTCATCAGTGCACAAGAAACGTATCTTTTAATGAACGTCATTATCATCATCTCATCCCAGTTGAGATCTTCTTTGGCATGGTGCAGGACTTTCTTCCCATGCTTAATGTTTTCATAAAGAAGCCTTATGATTTCTTTGGTAGAATCATTTGGTGTTTGCTTTCAGAGAAAAAGTCGAGCTTGATCCCCTGTGTTCTGCATACACCTGTCAAATGAACATAGATTACCAACAGGAGCCTCTGAAGCGCTGACAACATGCAACAAATGACTGGTGTTTCATCACACGGGATAGATGATGTAAATTTGACACAAGAAATGTTAATCATTGTTATTATTATTACTTAAATGTCCAGAGGAAGCAGTTAATGGAAAGGCATAATGAATTTCAGTATATTTAGTATCACCGGTTCTTATGATCTCCATTCCAAAGGGGTTAAGATTTGCAGCCTTCAACTCAGCATTTTATTCTCTTGAACCCAATTTAATTTTACTGTGAAAACTTTGTTAAAAAAACTTCTGCACTCATTATATCACCCATTTTGCTGTCATCGCCTGTCTCTCTGTGCAGGGTGAAATTAAAGCAGTTGTCTTGCCTTTAAAATCCAATGACAGCTGTCCAAGAGGGAGAATGCAGATTTGCTGAGATAGCCTCTTTCTACAGTTGAAGAGGTTGCACAGGCTTTAGAGGCCTTAAGTTAGGCTTTACATGCAGCTCTCTGAGTTAATAAGCTGCATCCCTGGGTGAAACCAAAATCTCCATGTGTTTACAAGACAAAGTGATGCCCAAAAATCTCTCCTCTACCAACATTGTATGACAAATTCAGTGATCCTCTTAGAATCAACACAAAAAAACTCACAGCGGCAAGCATGGCAAGGGGAGGTATTAAAATATGTTTACTTCTCTCTCAGAACATCTTAGAGTTCCCTGTTACTTCAGATGCTAGTTATTTGGAATGAAACTTGAGGCTCCAAAAAGTTTAAACCCACTAGACGTAATATAACTATCAATAATCAGGTATGAGGCATGGATTTAACCATTTATCATCGCAATGCTGCCGCTGAAAGATGCGGAAAAAAAGGTTGCTGTCTTGGCTCTGTGAGTGGAGGTCTCCAGTGAGAAGTTAGGATCAGGTAAAAAGTGTGTGTGTGTGTGTGTGTGTGTGTGTTTTGGAGATTGCGGTGTGGGGAAACGTGTGCGGAATCCCGTGAAGCTCTTAATGAAAGTGGGAGCGCTTAGCGGACGTCAGGGCTGCCCTGATGGAAATCGATGCCCTCCTTTGTGGCGGAGAGAGCAGAGCAGCCAATTCCAGGCCTCCGCTGGCTGACGTGGTTCCTTCAGACTTTGACGAGCATTTAATGACCCGTCACTGGCCCGGACAGGTAATCAATTTATTAAGGCAGTAATGTATGTATCCCAAGGTAAATCTTTAATTAATGGGCAAAAGGAAGAAGACAATTGTGATGCAGAGGGCTTCGGAGTATGAAATCCAACGGGGTAAATGGGCAGCTTCCTCATTTGCCTTTTAATTAGCTGGAATTGGTTGATACTCGTTTTATTACCTTTCCAAACATCTTCTTTGAGCCTGGTATTCTCACCCCAGCACAGTTTAGAAGGGAAGGTAACGAGACGACGGCTGACATATTAAAAATCTGTATTTAGCCTAAGTGTAAATATTTCAAAATCCTCCCGGTCCCAGTGAAGTCCCCGCACACTTTCCCAGTCTTAACAGGAACTGAGCGACAGTTCCACTACCTGTACACCTCCCCTGCCCACCCTTTTCATGGGTAATTGACTTCATTTCTGGATCGTTTCACCATTGTGAAACAAAGCCCGCAAGCGCCGCATACATCATGTAGACTACTGTCCTCTCACAAGTGTTTATTTACCTCTCCTTCCTCTTGAGCTGTTCTCTCCCTCACGCTTTAGTGCCCCTGTATTTTTAAGGAATTTAAAATCCTTTGTGACTTTCCACTTTTCAAATCAAAAAAAGTTTATTTTGCGTGCATGTGTGTTGTGTATGAGAGAGAGAGAGAGCAAAAAAGAACCAAACAGAGAGACAAAGACTGAAAGAGATGTATGTTCATGTGTAGCCGTGTTTAAGTGACAGGTTGAGTTAAGCCTCATTGATTAATCCACTAAGCATTTGAAGGTTTTCATTGTGTGGGCGGGGCAAAATTAGATTGCTCACTGAGCTGAGGTAAGCTCTTACCTTTAGTGCTGAATGGTATGTGGAGTGCTGGACACGCGCACAGGAGTGTGTGTTTGTTGCGCACTTAGCTGCGTGGTTGGAGGGGTTGGCAGAGTAACATTTTACATGAATAACTGTTTTTAAGGACTCTGCCAGGCCTTTTTAAAATAGCCATAACATTCAACCAAAAAGAATTTTTTGGATGGCAGAAGATCTCCCTTCAAAAAAGACTTGGAGCATAACTTCTTTGAATTATGCAGGAAATGAGGAAAGTTAACCAAATAATTTTTGCATTGTGGTTAATGATGAAGACTAAAATTTTGTTTCCAGAGGTTATGAATTTACAGACCATAGAATAAAAACTAATACCAACTTTGGATTTTACACTTATATAATGCTAATCAATAACTGAATATACTGGTTGTGTATATGCACGCAAAGTCTCACTATAATGAGACAGCGTTTTTAGCAGGCAGCATTTTCACACAAAGTATCACTGAACCCTTCTGGTTTTAGACGGGCTACCAATGCAGCATATGTCATTGCTGTTGCTAAGATACCACATTTGACAGCTGTCATTGTCACTGATCATTACTGCGCCCTTACCAACAGCTGGTTTGTCCTTTACTCTGCTTTTTTATTCCTGTTTAAGAAGAAGAAGGAAAAAAACATAAACAGAAAAGTCATAATTACACTTTGATAAGATCAATCAAATACATTACTGCACCCTAATGGTTCATTCCAGTGGTTCACTCAATAGATTGAATCTGAAGTAAGTGTTAGAGGTTTAAACAAGTAAATATTGAGTGACTTTATTACTTATTTCTCAGTATATAAAAATAAAATTTAAGTTGGAATACTTAAATTCATACACAAACTCTGCAGGTGTGTGACAGTTTGGGTTTAATTGTCTGTGAAACACAAAGGATTGTGGTATTTTGGGAAAGGATACATCTGTGCTGCATTCAAAAACTGGCCAAATGGAGGCACCTCAGTGGGCAGCATTTTATGCAGAAATTTGATTGGGCCATGACTTGATGCCTTCCAGCTTTTGAATGCCGCCTCACTAGGCAGCATTTTCTCTGTTCGGGAGGCAGCTGCTGTATCCCAACGTGGACACGAGTTTCACCTTTTTTCTTTTTTACAGTACTTGTGGTAGTAGAGGGAAAACTTTGATTCAGAGCTAAATCGTTCCCTTACAAATAATAACAATGAAACTGGGGCAGCACAGCAGTACTAATACCTCACATTATAGCACTCCTTCTAATGAATAAGCGCCTGTAACTCATCATCCTCTAGTTTGTTGGGTTTGCACATTAAAGGCTGTATCAGCCCTATTCTCCCTGCTCCTCCATAAGCTACTGCTTCAGCAACATCAAACCACAGCTGCTTTTTTTATTTATGTATTTATTTATTTTCTCCCCACGAGGGTATCCATGAGGGATTGTTTATGTTTGATGATATCACAGGTTCATTTGCCCAAAGTCCGGATAAAATGGAAAATCCACACCATGCCCAGCATGATTCAGAGCTTCAGCAGCCTGTCCAGAAGCAGTGTTTATATTCAATAAATGTCCTCTCTGCTGTTTCAAACCTCAGTGAATGGATAAAAAGATACTCAGCTGTGAAGTCAGTGGAAAATAAAGGCCATTGAAATCCAATTTCCCAGGGTTTTAAAGACTTAAACTCATCTGGTCATTTTGAGTATTTTTTTTTTCAGTGAATATCCCTCTGATGAATCCCAAGGTTGTTTTGGCTGGTTAGAGGGAAATAAAGCAACTCATTGAGCATATTCTTACTTGCATTCGTACTTCAGTAATTTTCAATTATCCCAGAGCTCATAAGTTCATGATTTCTAAAGCCAAAATTAAACTGCCATGACCAAGTGATTTTTTGTTTGTTTGATTGATTGTTTGTTTGACGCGACCAGTCCAAAGTAATCACAAAATAATTGTAAGTTTGATTTACGTGCAAATGTATATTCCAGTATTTTTGGGAAATCATAGTTGATGATTACTTTCTGAACAGTTTGCATATTGCTGACTAGCTTCATACCATGTCAATTATTTCACCTTTCAGTTATTATAGGAACTTGATATATTACTGATTAAAAAAAATCACATCCATACATGACATACCTTTATCTCATTAACAGCCTGCTTCTAATACTGAATTTCTGTGCTTTTGTAAACTCTTCTAAAGTCAAATTATATTTAGTAGCTTGACAACTACTAAGCATGTTTATATGTTCATACTGTTTTATGTATAATGGCCAGATGATATTTCATCTTGAAACACCTCACCAAAACCTTATCCCATTGTATGGATCTCTAGAAAATGCAGACTTTGGGGCTTGATGCTTACATGAATGAGGTCCTTACACTTATAAGTCCAGTCAATCAAGGATCAGCAAATAAGAGTAGAAGTCTTCCAGTTTCCACCTAGATTTCCCCTAAATCAACACCTACTTTGCACCCATACAATTCTAGATTTGAAAAATAAACCTTAGTTGTTGAAAAAATTGTGTAAGATTACCATACAATATTACTTTTCACAAGTGACATGAAAAGAAATACGGACAATGCAACAAAATCAAATGGGAAAACAAACATTAACAAAAGAAAAAAACAAGGAAATACATTTCCTTATACTTCGGTGTAATAAGTTAGATATGAAGTACCTGATTATCTACTCTATATGAGCTTCCAGAGGGGACAGAATTTATTATGTGTTTTGGGGAGAGCTGAAAATTTAATTCAAGCTCTGTAGTTCTTTGTGAACTCAGAAATTTCCTTTAAAACAAAATGACTCAGATTTTTGTCAATTTCTTTTGTTTAGATCCTTATGAAAAATGTCAGCCTTCTTTAAATGTGTTACAGTCAAGGTTTTATATTGTGCAGAGTTGCCGCCTGATGTATCGATGTGGTATGTCTTGAAAGCCCATGTGGGCTGGGTGTGCAGAGTGCATGATAATTGACAAATAAACGTCAGCTATACTTTATGGAGTGCTGAGTTCTTGTTATGAGAAAGTCACTGTGTAAAGTCACTGTGCAGCATTTTAGTATTTTCCTCAGCAGAACTGACATGAAGAGATATCTGTGATCTTAGCTGCCGTTGGGAGGCAAGAAGATATTTACAGATTGAGCACTGCTGTTGAGTGACTGTAGGGCGGCAGTGCTGGTGATTCTCAGATGGTGATCATGCTGGCAGCCCCTGATCATTCAATATGTCGCATGATGCTCAGTCCGGAATTAGTGCCCTTAAGCAATATGATCCCAAATCCAAACCAACAAGGGTAATGTACTCTCTTTCTATGTGCATTTGTATGAGGGTATAAAAATTGAATAATTTCCTTTACCATGTAAATCTATTTATTCCTAATTATGCTAATATTTCAGTTAATGAAATTTCACCCCTCACTATCTGCCAGTCCCATGGGTGTGTTCATCATTGCTGCGCGGTCAAGCTTTGTTCAAACCCACAGAACTTTATTTTAAATTCTAGTGGAGATCTAAAGGTTTCCAAAGATACTAAACATGTCCAGTTGAATTCCAGGGAAATGTATATAAAATGATGCACAAGACATGTAGATATTTGATTTGATTTGATGTAATGCTGCAGCCATAAAACAATGGCATCTTGGCTGTGAATATCTCACTCAGTATAAGTGTGATGTAGCTTCAGTGAAGCTGCACCAGCAGATACAGAATATATATGACACTGTTGTACCATATGGGAAAAGTTAGTAGTACTAAAGGGGGAATTTTAAGGGAAAATCAGACATTAAGGAGTTCAAATGTTTATCTAACAAGAGAGGATATTTGAAAAAAATATGAAAAGCATCCTCAAGATCTTCAATAAAACAAACAAACAAAAAATAAATAAATAAATAAACCTTCAAAATCTTCTCTGTGACGTCACCGGAAGCCATGCTGAAGAAGAGTAAATGCTGAAGAGCAGGTTTTCTTTGGCCAGTGCCAGTATGTGCTCTGTTCAGTGTTATGAAAGGGCACGTTTATGATCAGTCCCCCTGTAAGGCTCATTCTAAATGACTGCAGGATTTATGCAGGAGGCTCCTATCAAGTCAGCAGAGTATTGGCCTGTGACTGTGTACTAATTATCCATGGATTGAGGACAAAGAGAGAGAGGGGATATTGTTGCATCTTCTTTGCAGCATTGGCGTTCGATCTCACAATAATTAGTCTCTGAGTTTAGAAGGTGAAGAGGGAGTCAAACAAAATCAGAGAAACCTGTCCTCAGGTAATTATGCAAGATATTGATATTCAATAACCAATCTCTATGAGCCCTTGGACTTTTTAACTATGCCTGAAGAGCATTGTGTCACCACTCAAGTTTTTACAGGTAATTATCTGCAGTGAGACTACAGTAGACGCTTCACTGCACTGACTTTGAAAAGTGCAGGTAGATAATACTCTTGATCATTTTGAGCAGTAAGGTTAAAGGACCCTCCATATTTCAGTATTATCACAGAAATCCTAATTTCAGTTGAGATAGCTATCATGTTTTCACCATCTGTTAAGATCAGGCTCGGTCAGGGGGTCCCCTAGTTTATTAGGTAGTGAATCACCAGGAAACGGCAATGACTGGTTGAAGACTGTGTAAGATCACGCAATGTTTTGGAGGAAAAATATGGCTAGCAGAGCCGATTCTGGGTCTCTTCTCAGGAGGAAGACATAGTTGGAACTCAGTCAAAAGTCGCACACAAAGAAAACAAAAACAAACAGTGGTCTACAAATGTGTGCTCTGTCAAAAACAGCAGTGAGTCGGACTAGCAGACACAGGGGTCCACAGCATGGACATTCAGATGCAAGATCAATGGCAACCAGCCAGTTCAAATGAACACAGCGAGGAGCAATCACTATTCATTTCAATGCCTAAACGCTGCAGTAATGTTTTTTTTGCTCCTTCTGCCTTATGTCTCTTGCAAGGCAGGGGCCAGGACAGTTCTGCTGCACATGATAGTAAGTTGTGGATTTTCTGTGTTGCAGGTGAACCGTTGGCTGGCAGGACTGCTGCTGGCGTTCCTAGAGGCTACTGGAACTTCTCCTGGGTAGCCGAGGATGAGTTGAGCTTCCCCAAGGACGCGATGGCCGTGTCAGGTGAGTCGCACATTGTCAGCCCTCCTCAGACAGACAGACAGGCCCAGGCACCCCTGTGCACTGCAGATCCCCTGCTCCTGATTGGCCATGATGCCTGGTGTCAGCTCTCCATCAGTACACATAAACATCTTTGTCTCGCATGCCCTCTACCTGGCTGCTCACCAGCCCTGGCACGTTCACAAAGTTAGAGGTGCATGGACTGGACCGTCCTGGAACGCATTCAAAGTCTCAGAAAAATAAGACTTCCAGCTACCATTGTAAGAACATTTGGAAACTGCAAACTGTTAGAGAAGATAAGGTTATTTGGTCTCTGTGGGGAGACTGGGCTGTTGCAGCAGCGAAAGTAATAGGATACAGCAGGAAGAAGAGAAAAATATGATATAAACACAAAGTGTAGAATATAAAACAAGCAATTTAAAAATATAAAGGCATATGTAGTTAACAGTTCCAATGCATTGAGCAGACAGTAACCAAGGATAAATTATGGAAAAGAGTGTGGATTACTTTTCTACAGTTTTAATTACTGATGTCATATCTGGAGGTGCCAAAATAAACATTTTAATGCACGTTGTACGCCACCAGTGTGTGGTCACCTTCAGTTGCTTAATAAAATCCAGGATTACTAAATGATATATAAAATATGGATATATGTTAACAACATTATAAAATGTAATGTTATAACGCATTATAAACATACAAATCTAAAAATATCACTCTGTATAAAGCGTGAAACTTTGGAACCAATGTGAACATTTCATTATTAGTATGTACTATGCAACTTTGAGAGAGAGAGAGAGAGATGAAACTGGAGCTGTTGGAAACACAGTTGAAACACATGAAACACAATTTACATTTAGCTCTCTTAGCTGCATTAGAAAGGATGGTGTTAGTTCAACATATGTACTTAATGTAATTGTACTGGTTTTGTCATCTCTCCAAAGCTTGATTGATTAATTTTTATTTTTAAAATATTGTTCAGTGTGGACAGAAGGTATTAAATCTCAGACACCCAAATGTAATGGTAAAAGAAAAAAAAAATCTGTTGAAGAAACAAAGTTATGACAAGGTCACAGTGACAGTCTCGCAGCCTTGAAGAAGATTAGATTTTGTCCAATTAAATTATATCTGACGTCCACATTGTGTTTTATTGAAAAAAAAAAAGATATTCTATTTAAAAGTCATTCAAAACTATAGGGGAATTTGACCAGTTTTAAGATTATAGCGTAATGTCAAAGTAATGAAAGTTCATTAAATTTCTTCTCTTTGGATCTTATTTCAAATCATCCGAGCATTATGAACCGATCTTTCAAGTGCTTGCTTTATTTAACGATGCAAAATCATCAAGTCTACTGAAGCTGCAAGGCAATACAAGGACAGACATTGCATATTTAATAAACTTCAAAAGCCAAACACACAAAGTTGAAGTTGAAGAGAGAGAGCCAGAGAGGGAGCATCTCATATTCAAACTGAACTCAATTGTACAATAATATTTCCCATAAAGGATACTATCATGAACTGTTATTCAGAATTACAATGTGCAGGATTTATTGCGCATTGAATATGGATGAAGACCTGTAAAATCCATGACTGCAATAAGGAACTGTTCCCTCTAATGTGTTTCATACACAGTGTGAAATGAATAGGTCTCAAAGCCATATTTATGCTAAGAACAGCCATATGTGGGTGTCTGCTATGCAATTAGTCAGTATATTCTCTCACAGTTCACTAATCCAAATTGAATGGTGCAGCCGGTGTCACAGACAGAATCATAGTCATTTTACTGCAATTAGTAAAAAAGTACTGTTGCACAGCCTATATCCATTATTGGATTTCATTAGATGAGCTTCTGACGGAATACCAAATATAATCCTGTTTTGTCTTGAACGAATTTAGTTTTCCTGCACTGCCATTTGCAGTAGTAGGGCACATAAATTGGAATTTGTTGTATGAGATGCAAGGTGACATTAGCATCTACAGTTTACAAGCTGCTACTTTGCAGGGATCCCTTTTTTCTAGGGCTTTCGCTTCAGTGAATGATATTATGTGAGCAGATATCCTGTCAAGTGGGGAGAATTTTTTTATTTTTTGGGGGGGATCAAGCTTAAAAAAATCAAGAAAGGCAAAGAGAGCTGTTTGTGGTTTTTACTGTTCAAATCAGTTCAGATCAGCATGTGTCCTGTTGAGCAGAAGCAAGACAGAGAAAGAAAAAGAAAAAAAAGCTTACGGAGCACTGTGGGTCGAAAAGACCTTCGTTGAGTTCAAGTCAATTCCAAGACCAGGTACAACTGCATTTGAGTCATGACCAGGTCCCAAGGGGGTCAAGATCAAGACTGAGACCAAACAAAGCAATATAATGATATACATGTCTTTCCAAGTGTAAAAATAATTCTGAAGGAGCTTCTTAAGGATCAAAACAGATTTGTTGCAGATAATTTTGACTAATCAGTGCATAGACATGTTAAGGAACACTCACCCAAAATACAAAGAAAAAAATATATTTTTCCACTTCCCCCCACTGTAGTCTGTCTATCCAGATAGTTTCTGTGTGACTTGGCGAGGTTTCCAGTCTCCCGCAAATTCTGCTGGGAACTGTTTCTTGCTCAAGAACACCAACAAACTGTATCTATCCGCCTCTATTTCATACTCGCTGGGGGCCCACAGATTCCCATAGACTGTGTTCTTTGGCAGGAAATAGTTCCCAATGAAACTCTTCACGCCTAAGGGTTGTGGATTATGTCGAGTATTGGTGTCATTGTATTTGGAAAGAGCTGTTGTTGTTGCGTTTTTCACATGTAAATTTTTGTCTCCACAAAACAATACCCATCCTGCTCCATTGTACTGGTGTGATGGGAGACAGAGAAGATCGCGGCAGACTGGAAACCTTGCCAGATCACACAGAAACTATCTCTATGGATAATGTAATATGAAAAATATCTTTTTTTTCTTTTTTTTTTTTTTTTTTTTTTTTTGGCTTAATTTTTTTTTTA
>OMKZ01000278.1:0-27436 GCA_900302535.1 Neoniphon sammara
CGGTTCGCAGTGTTTGGGTCCAGGATGACCGGACTGAACTTGATCTTGTCCCTCATCTTCTCCCAGACTCTGAAGGACAGGTTGCCCAGGTGTTTGGCCACATCTATCAGCGCTCCTGAGACCAGTTGTGGATCTGACAGAGAGCACTGGGCTCTGGCGCTGGTCTGAGTGGTTTTATAACTGGAGAGGAATGGCACATTGTGTTTCTGCAGGTCTTCTTCAACAGCAGAGATACTGTCTGAGAGAGAGGAGATCTTCTCCTGAATGATCTCCATCTCTCTGCCGATAGTCTTCCCCTTCTGCTCCTTTTCCTCCCTCAGAGCTGCCAGTTTGGCCTCCTCTTCCTCTTTCAGGAACTGGTGAAGCTTGTTGAACTCTGCTCTGATCTTCTTCTCTGTGGTCTCAAGCTGCTTCTTGGAGTGTTGAACCATTTCTTTGTATGTTTTCTCAACCTCTTTGTACTTGTTCCTCTTGTCCTGCAAAGACTTCAAGTCAGGTTTCAGCTGGTCCTTCAGGTCACTGACTGCTTCTTCTATAGGAACCACCTTGTGACCGTGGTGGGGAAGGAACTCACAGGTAGGACACACAGCTCTCTGTTCCACCTTACAGAACCATTTAGGTTCTTCTTTATGTTTACTACACACCACCTCCACTTTCTCCTGTCCATTGTCTGTCTCAGATGATGCAGCTCTCTGTCTCCTGAAATAGGAGTCAGCGAGCTCCTTCAGAGTAGAGTTCACTGCTGGCTCATCCTTTGAAGATTTTCTTTTACAAATGGGACAGTTTTTGTTTTTAGTTTGTTCCCAGAATTGTTGCAGGCAGCTGGAACAGAAGCTGTGGTGGCAGCTCAGAGATACAGGATCTCTGAAAGTCTCTGAACACACATGGCAGTTCAAATAACTTTCAAGAAGAGTATTTTTCTCAGCCATCTCTTGTGATATCCAAATTCAATGGCAAGACTCACCACATTACACTGTTAAGCTTACAGCTGCTTACAGTTCTTCAGTTGTGTTTTCCAGTAGAGATCTCACACCCTGTAATGGCATCTCAGTTCTGTCTGTTCAACAATGTCAAGATGCATTTTGAATGTCATTTAGCTCTGTCATCAAGTTCAACTGAAAACTGAGCTACATGTGGGGCGGGGCTACATATCTCAAAGTGCTCTCATTGGCTGACTGGCCAAGGTAGAATATGAGACTTGGTATAAACCCCAGACTAGATTCCTTGTTTTTGACTTGAACCCAAAACAAAGTTGCATGCATTTTTTTTTTTTAGTAAATACCAGCGTGTTTTCAACACATTGCACCAATAAATGTACAGTGATTTGTATTTTAATCCATCATTTCTTACCCAACTTTAAATATTCTGCAAAAATATCTGTCAGTAGTATATCATAATGTGCTTAACCATGTTCATAGTAAACTCATATCTGTATGTAAATATATTAATGAAGCTTCATTTATTTGTGTGGATAATTTTGAGAGATGGTTTTGAGTTGTAATTCACCAAGCACTCCACAAAGTTAGAACAGTTTCCAAAGAGTGTGTGTGCTTGTGTGTTTTGCAGCACTCTGAAAATAGTACTGTCTTTGCAGTAGTATATTAGTGTACAGAATAAGTGATGCAGATAGATGGAGGTAACAATAGTCAGTGACAGCCTCACTCACACACACACACACACACACACACACACACCCCAGAGGGAGGCGTCATTCCATTCTTGTTTGGCTTGACTGTAAAGTTTTCTTACCAAACAAGTTGGACATCATAGCTTTGTAGGCTAAAAGAAAAAAAATCTCCTCAGATACATTCCCATAGATTTTTGCATACTGTCATGCCTCCTTCTAATATTTTCTGGCTGTTGTGTATATGTACATTTGAGGTTTGATATTTGATATATCTGTTTTATGCAATGATAATTTCCTTTTTCTTCTCATAAACATCAGCTCACGCTCTCTTGCTGCAAAAATGATTGCCAAAAAGAAATAACAAGGCCATAGGTTCATGAATACCAGTAATTTTTTCCCAATAAAATTTAAACTTCTGTTTATGATGTATCTTTGCTAATGATGCATCTTTGCTTTAACATGCAGTCACTGAAAGGGATAGTTCACCCATTTTGACAAACTTGATATTATTTCACTTACCCTCTAGCTGTTATGTAGGACAGTGGTGATATCGTCTTCCTCTCATTGTTACCAGGTACCGGAAATCAGAATCAGAATCAGAATACTTTATTGATTCCCGTGGGGAAATTGAGAAACTAGCTGGATGCTCCAAATGCTAACCGTTAGCCACCTGCCGCTGAGGTATACTTCCTCTCGGCTAACATTCTGAAAAATACCTGCCTTAATTAATCCACTCCAATTTTTGTAATCCGAATGGCGTGAAAAAGTTGACCGTTATTAAAAAAAAAAAAAAAAATTCAAACGTAGAATTTGTGGCACCTCACTGTACTGGTCGGTTATTTTTAAGAAGGTTAAGCAGGGGGAAGTAGCATGCTAGCTAGCATGTCCAGCACAGAGCTGCCACACAAGAAAATAGTTCTACTGTTGATTTTTGGGATTTTTTTTAATAATGATTACAAAAATTGTGACATACATCATCAAACCCAAACTTTGTTTATTTAACAACTGGAGTGGATTAAGGCAGTTATTTTTCAGAATATTGAGGAAGTATACCTCAATGGCAGATGGCTAACCGTTAGCATTTGCCAGCTAGTACCTGGTAACAATGAGAGGAAGACGGAAAGTTTTTCAAAATGGGTGAGCTATAACTTTAAGTTACTGCTTTTTGCCGTGGTTTCTCTGGTGGCTTTAACAGTTACTGCAGACACATCTTCCTATTTTAATTCCTCCAATAAACAACACAGTAGACACAGGATATTTCAACAAACTGTAAAGCAGGTATTTACTATTCCAAATATGACTGTAACTCATTTTCGATCACAAATGAGGTTACTGCCTTTTGTCTTTGTAGGACATAATAGTTATGCTATGTTCATGACCTCACGTTGAATCTTGCAAAGCCTTTAACAAATATACTTAATGAAATAAATAGCCTCTAGTGTCTTTATAGTACCTGCATTTAGACACAAGAATCAAGGCAACTTAACCATGATCTGACATTTTTTTCCCTGGCTCTCTCAGCACAGTCTTCATATGATCTCCATTCCACATTCAGGGAGGCAAAATATTATTCCTACATGTCCGGACTTTGATATCAATAGTCTTTGCATCACCAGCCCTGCCAACAAAGAAATATGGGTAGAGTTTCTCAGTGAAAGTGTTTCTGTAAGTGTAGATGTGAGTCATGTCCTCAGGATTGTAGAAGATCACCTCCCCCCTGTCATAGTCCAGCTGGACTCTGATCCTGTGGAGACTCTTCTTCAGTGTGATGGTCTCACTAAACCCATTGGTGTATTTTCCACTGCCATGCCACAAACACCAGATTCCATTTTCTGGTGTGGCATTTCGCCTACCTTTCCTGTCAGCTGATTCTGTAACCAAACCTACAGTCCAGTGAGGATGGTCTCCCACCTCCACCTCCCAGCTGCGTTTCCCTGAGCTGAAGCCCTCAGAGCCCAGAACAGTGGAATAGTTGGTGTTTCTCTCTGGGTTGTCAGGGAGCTTCTGCACCGTGTCTCCACGTCTCACACTGGTCAGATCATCAGACAGAAAGAGCCATCGGTTCGCAGTGTTTGGGTCCAGGATGACCGGACTGAACTTGATCTTGTCCCTCATCTTCTCCCAGACTCTGAAGGACAGGTTGCCCAGGTGTTTGGCCACATCTATCAGCGCTCCTGAGACCAGTTGTGGATCTGACAGAGAGCACTGGGCTCTGGCGCTGGTCTGAGTGGTTTTATAACTGGAGAGGAATGGCACATTGTGTTTCTGCAGGTCTTCTTCAACAGCAGAGATACTGTCTGAGAGAGAGGAGATCTTCTCCTGAATGATCTCCATCTCTCTGCCGATAGTCTTCCCCTTCTGCTCCTCTTCCTCCCTCAGAGCTGCCAGTCTGGCCTTCTCTTCCTCTTTCAGGAACTGGTGAAGCTTGTTGAACTCTGCTCTAATCTGCCTCTCTGTGGCCACCAGCTGGTTATTGAAGTGTTGAATAATTTCTTTGTATGTTTTCTCAACCTCTTCATACTTGTTCCTCTTGTCCTGTAGAGACTTCAAGTCAGATTTCAGCTCCTCCTTCAGGTCACTGACTCCTTCTTCTATAGGAACCACCTTGTGACCGTGGTGGCAGACATGACACACAACTATTTTTTCATCCTTACAGAACCATCTAGGTTCTTCTGGATGTTCACCACACACCACCTCCACTTTTTCCTCTCCTTTATCTGTTTCAGATGATGCAGGTTTCTGTCTCCCAGCATAGGAATCCGCTAGTCGCTTCAATGTCAAGTTCACTGTTAGATGATCTATTGAAGATTTTCTTTTACAAATGGGACAGTTTTTGTTTTTAGTTCTTTGCCAGAATTGTTGCAGGCAGCTGGAACAGAAGCTGTGGCGGCAGCTCAGAGACACAGGATCTCTGAAAGTTTCTGCACACACATGGCAATTTAAGCTACTTTCTGTAACAAAATTTTTCTCAGCCATTTGCTTTGGTATCTAACTTAAGACTCACCAAATCACATCCACTTCCACTCATATAATCCTGCACCCTGTAAAGGCATCTCAGTTCTGCTCAACAATGTCAAGATGCATTTTGAATGTCATTTAGCCTTGTCATCAAGTTCAACTGGAAACTGAGCTACATGAGGGGCAGGGCTACATGTCCCAAAGTGCTCCCATTGGCTGACTGGCCAAGGTAGAACATGTGACTTCATATAAACCCCAAAGATGTTTCCTTGTTATTTTTGCCTGGGGCCCAGAACATGCTTTATAAACACAGAAGCATGCCATTTTTGTGAATCATTGTGTGGATGATGATCAAATGGTTTCCAATGGAGACAAAAACAAATGTTACTCCATTCAGAAATAATTTGTCTTGTTTCAAAAGACATTGCACAAACAACTGTTCCATCATTTGTAACTCAACCCACATTTAAAAACATGATTTCAAATGTAGTACTGTACAGACACATACACATGCCTGTATTTTGGATATAAATATATGAATAAATCTCCATATAATTGTAGATAGTTAATGATTCATTCAGTGTATTCAACTTGTGCCAGTAAAGGTTCTGAATTAATGCAGGAGAAGTCTAACTGTGGCATGACATCACTGAAATTAGCACTGCATCCTGCATTAAACTCATGAAGAATAAAATTCTAAAGATAAAGAAAAAGGATTTGTATAAGGACATAATAGCATGTACAATATGGCACTGAAAATGATGGTTCTGACTCAGCTCATCTAATTGAGAATGAGTCTGCAGTCAGTGAAGACTATGAACAAAAAATCCAAAAAACAGTATTCTCATTAAAAATGCAAACTGCACAGGTGAAAATGGCTATTACGGAGAAAGTATTTTCCAAACCTTATTTTGTTATTTTTCAATGATTCAAATATAGTAAGAACTCTCATTTGTTTTGTGGCTAGCTTCATGCAGCTGCCACCTGTTGAGTGTAATACATCCATGATTTATACAGATGCAAGGTATGCATTCAGTGGGCCAGTGATGGCAACCCAGCTTGAATGGGTTAATTATATAGGGATATGGAATATTAAAGTATTACAGGTTAATAATGGTAAGAAATGCTGCCATCTGCTTTTCTGACCAGCAGATGGTGCTATTTCTGAAGTACCTTTATAGAGTGTTAACACTTCATCCTATATTCTGTTTTACCTTGTAACTATCTCACTGGCAAAGCCCTGTTCTTTGAAGACAAAATACAGAAACATACAAGATCACAGCATCACAGAAATAAATGTCAGAAGTTTCTTGGAATATTTTAATATAATAAAACCATATGTTGCTAAACAGTTGTTAAAGCACAACTTCATTAAATATTTAGGCAGTCTCAGAAGACGGTGAAAATTAGCATGCTGAAAGAAATGATAAACCCCAGGAAGAGACAAAATACAGGCGGTGCAAGTGAGATTAAAAAAAAAATCCCTCCAAGATGTTTAAAAAAGATCACCCCTTAAATTAAAAAAAAAATAAATGACTAATCTTAACACTGAATATTCACACTTTCACAATGCACAAAAATATTCCACGAGAAAATAAATATGAATTTTAAAATAAATATGTCTCCTAAAATACAATACAAAATCAAAAAAAGTTCTTTCATTTTCATTTGAAGCTTCGTACTGAGGATCCAGCTGAGTTCCCCCAGCTTCCACTGTCAGGCCAGTTTCACCAGTCTCTCACTGGCCTCCCACAGTTTCTTTGCCACACCAGCGTCTCTGGCGAAAGGACGCAGAGTGGCGGGCCGGCAGTCAACGAAGTAGCCTCCGCTGTGCTTGGCTGCCTCATCTGACACGGCGCAGTAGATGACAGTCTGAGCCCCCATCTCACACGGCACAAAAAACATCCACATGATCACTTGCATCAGCATCCTGAACAGGATGGAGTAGTGGCATGTCCAGCCGCTCTGGACAAAACCTGGAGCACAGGGAGCAACACGGGTAAGCACAGATATGAGGATGAGGATGACGATCAGACTGTCAGCAATATACGTTTATCTGTCATTTATAATAATAACAAACTTTATTCACGTAGCACATATCCGATATCTATTGTCAGATAAGTGCCATATGAATAAAGTTTCTTATTATTAGTTTACAAAGTACTACATATGGAATAAAAACAAATAACACCTGTGACTACCAGAAATAAGAAAATGAAATGGAATGAATCAGAAGAAAAACAGATACAGAGAAATCATAAGATGATAGGATGATATGATATAGTATCATCAGGCTACAGTAGTCCAACAAGTTGATATATAAAAGCATGAACAACTGTTTCCAGGTCTGCCAAGAATAAGAAACCCTTATGTTCCTGAAAGTACTGTTAATTTTTTTTTTGCAATAAATTAAATAGCCTGTCAAATAGACTGCCAAAACACAATTTGCTTCAAATGACCTTCTCATCTAAATACATAATAAAATCAGTTCACTAAAAGTATGAAATGAATCAAAATCACCTTTGAATTTAGTGATACATATGGCCTCAATACACTGCATTTTGGCAGATCCTACAAATTATAGAAGCTGGTGTTGTTTTCCCCTCAGTGCCAACCATGAAGCCTCTCACCAGGGTGCACAGCATATGACGTCACTCCTCTTCCTTCAGTGATGCGGGCCAGCTCCTGGCTGAAGTAAATGTTGGCCAGCTTGCTGCGGCAGTAGGTGAAGAACGGCAGCAGGTTGTAGTTGAGGTCCTGGAAGTCCAGCTTCTGGTATTTGTAGTTGGAGCATGTGAGAGTGACCACCCGGCTGGGGGTGCTTTCCTTCAGACGAGGCAGGAGCAGGTTGGTTAGGAGGAAGTGACCCAAGTGGTTGACGCCAAAACACAGACTGAAGCCGTCATCGGTCCAGTCGAGAACACTGGGCATCCCTGGAGAAGGGCAACCAAGGGGAGAGAAGTCAGAATAATGGGGCACGTCTTGTCACCAAATGACAAGACGTGTCATTTGGTGGTTTGGACATTCTTTTCCTCAAATTTAAAACCCTGACTCCTACCAAGTGTTAGTGCAATGTTGTAATAGGCATTTCATCCTCTGTGATGTCTTCAAGCCTGAATAGCCTCTGTGTGGCTGACATACTCACCCGCGTTGTTGATGAGAATGTCAAGTCTCTTCTCTTTCTGCAGGAAGCTCCTGCAGAATTCCCTTATAGAGCGCAGGTTGGCCAGATCCAGCTCCATGTGAAGGACGTTAAGACTGTGACTCTTGAGCTTGATCTCCCTCACAGCCTTCTCAGCCTTGTCCACATCTCGGCAAGCAATGATGACTCGGGCGCCTCGTAGTGCCAGAGCAACAGCTGTCTCTTTGCCAATGCCAGAATTTCCGCCTGTAACACAGAAAATGGACAGAAACAGTGACGCTTTAAATAGTGTTCACTTGAAAATGAGGCAGCATAATGAATGAAAGACAGGAGAGGAGAGCTACTGCTTTTAATAACACTGATGCGTGCAATGACTGTAGTACAGTCAGATACGTATCTGACTGTAGATAAAACACCAAGTAGCTATAAACTGATATTGGTAGTATGTATGTAATATTATTCAGCATTTTAAATGGCCAGACTAGGATTCTATATCAATTGCAAACCTTGTGATCGTCGAATATAGTCCAATGACAGCCAGAGTAGCAAAATGAGCAAAAATGAGCTAACTTCCCCTTTTGATATTTGTTGCAGTAAACAAGACGTGGTCTACCTGTGATGAGAGCTGTTTTGCCATCAAGTCTTTTCAGGTCGGTGCAGTACCTCCTCTTTTTCATCCATTTCAAAATGAAAAAGGAAACTAATGAAGCGACAATTGTGTACACAAAATACATTTTCCGGCCACCTTACTAGCTAATAGCATTTATGATATTCCTAGTGGGGCGACTGTGAGCCTCGAGCTAACGGTAGCTAACTTGTTAGCTTGCTGGTTGGCCAGGAAACCGTCATTTTCCTCTATTTATTCCTTTAGCGTGGTTTGAGTCTTGTGAATGTTGGCGGATTTTATCCAGGGCGAATTAAATATCACAGACAACAGATGTTTTGTTGCGTTTTATCTACAATATCTTTCCATTCATTCTCAAACAGCTGTCAAGAGATGTGAATTTTCAGCTGTGTGCGCATGCGTCAAATAGATACGGCGACTTATCGCGATAATTTTGTTCACTTTTCCGTGACTTATTTAATTTATGTCATATGGATATTAGAGCACTAGTAACAGTTATGAGGTAGGCTATTTAAAGAAAACACGCAGGTTTCTGCAGTTTATATCGTGTTGTTTATGGCACGTTAGAGACAGAAACAATTGAAATATGTAACCTACAGACATAACAGTTCGGACTTGATTTCAGCAACTGTTAAATCAAAACATTCTAGCTTAGAGACCAGCGGAAATAGGTCTGTTTATAATCTGAAAGACCTTTGAAACATTGCATAAGTCGGCTCCAAATTCACCAAGAGCAGCCTGAGTATACTGTAACTTTACGCAGACCAGCATGCAAGCAATGTTTTGACACATTTTAAGGGAAATATGAAAGCAAAATTGAGAGAGACATTTTTTCTCTGCGTCATTTTTCTCATTTCCTTATCCAAAACAACTGGTAAGTCACTTTCACAGATTTACTGTTTTTCAAATTACCCTCAGCTTAGAGGAACTCGAAGTTTGGTTCTTACATGAATAAAACGTCTCATTTTTTTTTTTTACTAAACCATTTTGTATCTCCTTGGAGTAGATCAAGCGATATGAGTAGAATGTGTAAGGCTATATAATAATTGCAAACTTTTCAATGTTCAGTATAAATGACATTTGAAATGAGGACATTCTGAGACATCATTTTAATATGATAAAATAGCAAATAAAGATAGTATTTATTTATTCATGTATTTATTTATTTATTTTACCAGGTCTAACGTGCAGGGGAAAGTGTGGTGACATATTGGAGGAGTGCTCTTGCCATGCAACATGTGTGTCTTTACTGAACTGCTGTGCAGACTACAGTCAGTCCTGTCTCCAGGTCTCCCCATACTCCAGCTCCATGCTGGGTGGACGTGCTCTCACAGTCCTCAATGTTGTCTTTCGTCCCGATGAGCGCCTCCTCTGCAGGTTTGTGTTCATAAGCACACAGTGACCTTTGAAACACACACTGTGTTTTGGTAACACGTCATGGTTTAACTCTTGCATAGACTCCGTGACTAATTCCATGTATTTCTGTCCTACTCAGTGCGACTGTTTTCATGGTGAGTTGGTCCATTGCACTGTTGAGCTCTCTGCAACCAGGACAGTGTGGACTGAGTGTGCTGCATGCCACGTTGCATGAATGTGCTGATAACATGCATTTTTGTGTACACCCTTTGTAAAGAGATATACATAGTCTACTGTCTCTTGTATGTCCTGCTGAATGATTTTCAACAATCTAAAACGAGTAGTAAAAGGCATCTTCCTAGACTCACCAATTTGCCCCGATCTTCAGAAATCCTAAAGGGAGATATTCATCGTAGAACGGGCAGAGATACCAATTTCTCCACTGACAGTAGCTTCAATAGACCAGAATGCAGTGCAGCCAAAAGACATGGTGCGTCTTAAGTAAAGGGCTGAAGCATTCTGGGAAATGTTAGAAATCACTAGTAAGAAGTGGTAGGTGAGGCAGTTTGTTGGAAAGTGGGTGCACAACAAAAGTAAATTACAGCATTTCACCACAAAATCACTCCTAGAATAAACTGAACATCACAAATTGATGACATGTAACATTGTGTTTCAGAATAACCAAGGAGAAATTTTTGCTTTAAGTCATCATATGAGTCATCGATGTGCTCCTGCACCATAATCAGTCCTCTACAGTTTTGTTGCTAATTCTTTTTCTGGTGGCCTAACTGGATCAGCTGAAAACAAACAGTACTGCTAGGATGACAGACGTGATAAACAGTGGTAATAATTAGGACTGAGCAGTTAATCAAAATATTATTGAAATCACAATATGGTCATATGCAGTATCTGTCAAAATAATTGCAGTATTTTTTCAGTTTCATTCAGCCTTAGTAATAATATGGTCAGAGAGAGGGAAAGAGGTACTGACAAAAGCAAATCTTTTGTTAATCCTCAAAGGCAGCGCAGTTGTCTAGTACCTTAAATTCAAAATGTAATCAATGCAATTTTGTCTCTCTGTTGCAGGTTCAAAGGTGAGATCGAAAGAGAAGGGTTTATAGATGCTGAGGGCCGCGCCCACTGTGTCTCTCCTTTACTGTATGAGACGGGCTGGGTGCCATTTGATGTCTCAACAGATGGAATTAATTTTGATAGAGCTGGAGAATATTTGTCAGGTACGTTGCTCAAGTGGAAAACTTTCACCAGTAAGTTTTGAAATACCTTAACTTGCGATTTGACCTTGAAAGGGGCAAAGGCGATTTTTGAACCGTCCCGGTGGCTCAGTTGGCCATTGACCCAACCATGTAACTGCAGCTGCGCTGGTTAAAAATTGGCCTAGAAACATGCTGTTTATTACAGCATGTTTCGTTTTGCCCTTCCAGGTGAATGGTTATTGATAGTCTGGCATGCTGTTTTAAAAACACAGCTCATAATCAGACCAAAAGTGGATGTAAAGTTAATAGTTTAAAAGTCAGAGGACTGAAAAAGACTTAGGTTTAAAGTTCACAAATCATGATGGTATAGTTGCTACGCAGTACAGTTTGATGTCAGTGTGGAGTTAATGACATTTTATCTTCTCAGACTGGATAATGATTTTATAGAGGATAAACACATTCATGTTGCCTTAAACTCTCACTGCTGACCAATGGGAGCTATTAAAGAGAGCAAAATAGGTGCACATAGTTGAATGCCCGACACATGATGAATTTACTGCAGTGTAAATGCCCTTCATAATGGTTATATGCTCCATTTAGCGTATAACTTTTCAGGCGATCAGTATCAGCTGCCCTACAGAAACTGTGCCAGTGCTTCAGTCTGAAAAGGGCATCCAGGACAACTGGACAAAATTATTTCAAATGCAATTTAAATTCCACAAGAATATAATCTGTGTATACTTATTTGTGTTGTAGCTTTTAAGATAACGGTAATTTATAATTTCTGATCTTACCACCCAGAAAATATCAAGTGGTGCACAAAAGAAAAAATGCACTTATACTCTAACAATATTTGTCACGACTGAAAACGTAAAATATGAGTAATGGAAGTGTCTTAAATATATGTTATTATTTGTTTGAGATTTGTGATGAGAAAATTAAATCTATTAATTAAGTTGTGTTTGTATATCTTTTTGTATGTTTGGACAGTTTTGACATTTTTGAACTATGGAACACCAGAAAATCAATTTAATCTCAATAAAACAAAGAAAAAATTGAAAGTGGCTGATCATGAAGCAGTAATTGTGCAATAATTTGATAGGTTACATGTGTCGTTTGATAGATACTGCATATGTTTTTAAAATAATGGATTTGGACACAAAAAAATGCTTATCATTAGCACTGACCTACTAACAGTTTTTCTATTTCATTCCATCAGTTCATCCTAGCAGAGCGGATCCTGCTTTTGAAGTCGCTCTGGTGAACATAACACAGTGGCTGAATTATGGCACGCCGAGCAAGGCAGGACCGTTGAAGATGACCTGGAACAGCTCTTTGGTTGGAGCAGACAAGGTCAATGTAGAGCTGTGGGGTTACAGAGAGGTCAACAGGAGCACAGAGGCAGAGAGGATCGAGTCTGCGTCGCTACGGGCCGAGTTGACCTATCTGTACTCTCTCAGTAGGAACCTGCCCAACACCGGCACCTTCAGCTTCGTCCCCGAGCCCTCAGAGGAAAAATACTCTGACTGGGAGCTGGGGAATATCCGCATCACTGCTGCGTCGGAGTCAGATGGAGCGAGGTATCCTTAACAACCTCACATTTCTCAGTCTTAACAGAAAATATTGAAATATTTAGGCAAAGTAATGGCAACTTATAGTCTAATATGGCATTGGCTATCATGATCACAAATGAGGATGTTTAAGTAGGGTTTAGACCAGTAATATTGGGCCAATATTGGCCTTTGAATAAAAATCAGATTGGCAAGTCAGAGTGAAGGTGTAAAGGTAGAAGTGAAGAGATGATTCAAACATGGCCTGTAATAGAACCGTCCTCACGCTGCTGTAAGGAGCTGATTACCAACCTGAAAGAACTGAAATAGCATGGGATTTAATGGAGAATTTCACTGATTTAAGTGCTGTTTCACTGAAAAAACATCCATTTTGAGGAAGCTTATAATGGTAATTGTATGTATGCAGGGATGTACAGGGGCTCTGGAGCGGGGGTCTTATCTTAGCCTGGCATCTGGAGCGGGCATTCGGAGATGACTCGGCAGCCTGGGCCAAGGACAAGTGTGCCGAGTGGGACGCCCTGGAGAAGACGCTGCCCAACTTCCTGGATGAGCTCATTGACTGTCCTTGCACTCTGGCGCAGGCCCGTGCAGACACAGGCAGGTTTCATGTGAGTACACCTGAGTGAATGTACAATTATCATCACTATTAGTCAAAGTGCACAACAACTTTACTAAAGAAAATTACAAGCTGCGGCAAAATCAAAGGAACAAAAAAAAAAGTGATACCTTGTTATAGTTATTGTAAATACAGTAGAGATAATTAGCAAACTCTGAAAGCTTTGGCTCTGTTTGTGGTGGAACAACTGCGCCCTCTCCCTGTTTTGTAGAGTAAAGTTAGCCAGAAAGTTTCCTCTTCAGTGCAATGTCGAATGCTGAGACTGGTGGAGTCTTTGATAGAAAAAAATGTTTAAAGTAATACCAGGATGGTCAGAGGGAAATAAATGCTTTGTCTCTATGAGGCTAGAACTGAGAAGTGCATGACCAAGGATATGAGCAGTTCCTGTGACAGACTGTATTGGGTTTTTTGATCCAAGTGCATTTAAAAATTCTTAACCAGGAGTATTATTTAGGCAACATATGTGGATGTTGAAGAATAACAACCATGCACATAGCCTTTATCAAAGTTTAAATAAACAACAACGGAGAAATCAGAGATCAGAGAAAATTGACTTCTAAATTATTGTTTTGGAAGTCAATTTTGATGATAAAAAAATAAAAGGAAATTTACCTGATGACACAAGATTCCCATGCACGACATGGATGAAAATATTTGTACAGTAGGTTACATTTTAGTGTAAATGATCAGGGTGAAAATCCCTTTTTTAGTGTTCCACTGAGGAACAGAATGAAATGCATTGCTTAGCCGTTCAGGGACCACAGTGAATTTAATAGATTAAATTGTCACCAGTTACAGGGGTTTTCAAAGTGTGAGACTGTGATTTTCCCCTCAGACAAACCTTTGAAGAAGGTGACACCCTTAAATTAACTCAATTCCTGGATGTCTGTGGGATCTTGTAGCTGCTATTTGATCTCAGAGCCATTCAGCTGTTGAGCTTAGCTAGCCTAATGCTGCTGTTTGACATAACTTCAAACTTCATGCAAATACATTAAAAGGGCTGACTTCAAAGACATATTTTGTCTGATTCTGGGTAAGCAGGAGAAATAATAAAATTCCTCAGACCATCTCTGAATTATCTCTTAAACCAAATGACAGATAGTTAGACTATTGTACAGCATGGTCTGTTTTTGGTAAACAATGAAATATCAGATTATTCTAAAGCATTCAAGAACATCTTTTTCACCCTCAGTCTCTCAGCTTCCCCTGATACTGTTTGGCACTTCCTACCACACTGAAAACCTCTGCACCTGGGTGTTAGCTTGTGATATTAACAGAGCCATGAAGCAACAATGAGCTTAAATACAACTCTGATCAGATAGCGTCTCGCCTTTTTTTACTGAGACTGATTCTTACTCACTGGGTTGTTTCAGACTGACTATAGTTGTGACATTGAGAGGGGCAGTGTCTGCACTTATCACCCTGGTAGTGTCCACTGTGTGAGGGCAATTCAGGCCAGGTAGGAGTGAGAAAAACACACATCATGATTTTACCCTTTCTAAAAAGAAAATTTAGCCTGTTCCACGTTTGTTGACAGTGTTTGGTTCTCATTTTCCCAGTCCTACACATGGATCAGGGCAGCAGTGCTGCTACGACAGCACAGGGGCTCAGGTCCTGACAGGGGATTCGATGGGTGGCAGCACTCCAGATCGGGCTCATGACTGGGGCTCCCCCCCATACAGGAAGCCCCCACGGGTGCCGGGCTACTCCCACTGGCTTTACGATGTCATGAGTTTCTACTATTGCTGCCTGTGGTCTGATCACTGCCACATCTACCTCAGCCACCGACCCTCTAGTGGGTGTCGGACCTACCAGCCCCCAAGAGCTGGTGAGATCATTCAGACTGTATTACCTCACATCACGTCAAGTCAATTTTGTTTTTTTGGTTGCTCATCTGCCTTCATCTCGCCTGTGGGGCCTAGTTAACATTAGCATCAAAAACATTAGGAAATACTGTATAGTCCATGGTGTATTACATATATGCATAGAAGCACTGCTTATACAGCAGTGCACTTTGAAAATACTTCATTATGTGTCATCTTACAAAGAAGATAAAACAGCTAGCTATACATATCTCTATACAGATGACTATAAAGCATTGGTCCATGTAAGCTAAAAGATGAAGAACCCAAAGTAAGTTTTAACAGTATGTGATGTCATCAAAACTTGTTTGCATACAAAGAGGATTAAAATTGCAGCTAAGATGTGAAGATTTATAGTTCAGGTTGAGTTTTCCACTGTTTCACATGATCTATGAATGGAGGAGTGAAATGTGTCTATGGTGGCTGCCCTCGCTGTTCTCGCTGTTTGCGAGGATATGAGAGTAGCGGGCAATACCAGGAGAGCCTGCAGCAGGAGAAATTGAATGACAGGCTGCAACTCAGAGTTAAGATGGGCTGTAGAGAGGAATTAGATCACAGAATTGATTATCTGTTCATTAGGGAGCATAAAAGCCTCAGTATGCCACACGACGAGATTAGAAATCCAATCTTGAGATAAACATGAGATTCATATCTTCAGTGCATGGATCGAAATACATATGTTGGTCGAAATATGTATTAGATTGTATTAAATGTAAAACCAAATCCCTCTGTCTCCCGATGCCTTGCAGGTGTCGTCCTCGGGGACCCACATTTCATAACGTTTGACGGCCTCAGCTACACTTTCAACGGTAAAGGAGAGTACTACCTGGTGTCTTCGCCAGACAAAGAGCTGAGTGTTCAGGCCAGAACAGAACAGGTGAAACTTAAGAACGGTGAGTTCAAACATGATGTGAAAGCCTTGTCTGTGTCCCCTCTCTCATCCCCAGGGTCCTGCCTCTCACGGTTATCCAGCCCTTTATGTTGGCGTACATGGTTCCAAGTTTCTAATAGACCTTGTCTGTGATTGGTCTTTGTTTTTTGGGCGTGCTTTTTTACAGCCAGAAAAATGACTGCTTGCCTCCAGCTTTTGTGCAGATGTAATTAGACCTTGTTACTTTTTGGTGAATTATATTTGTCTTCTTTGGCAAGCGCTTCTCGTTTAAGAGGCATATAAGTTTCGCGCTTGTCTGTTACACAATTCTGAGTAGGTCTGATGTGAGATCCTTTTTGGAGTGAAAAATGTTGGCACTGTAAAACGATGGCCCATTTCCTTCGTTTCCTCCTGTTCTCTTCTCAGTATCTCGTGGTGGGGTCAAATGCAGTGAAGAAGACCAGATGTTAGCTTCACTGGTTTTGATTTCCTCCAAAACAATTACACAAAAGTGGCTGTCGATGGTCAGATGTCATTGGTGTTCCTTTCATTAGTTCAGACAATGAAAAGAAACATCTGAATTTGTGGTGCTGATATTGCGTTAATTTATCTTCACAATACCTAACCTGTGGTGCCGCAGTAGCATGATGTTTGCATTAACCACTAAGGTACCTTGGCCAGAGCCACACGGCTGTCATCGGTGGCTATGAGGGAGAAGGTCTCTGATGTCATCGAGGTGCGTCTGGCAGAACATCCGGACGACCTGCAGGTGCTGAGGAACCAAAAAGTCCTCGCCTTCACTGAGCAAAGATGGATGGACCTACACGGTGAGACGTTAAGCCATTCATGACCAGAAAAAAAAAAAAAAAGCTGCATTAGTCAACTTTGTGCTTTGGTGGCCCCAAGTGGCAGGGAGAAATAATTGTTTCTGAAATTCATTACTAACTGATTTTGAAAGCTTGAGAAATTTCATTACCCAGAAAACACGAAACATAACATCAGTAAAATGCACAGTCATCTGAGGTAAATTTCAGTTTCCATTGGGGTGTGAGATGTTGACGAAAATCTGTTGGCAGCAGATTCAGCTATCATTAGTGATTCTAGCTTTCTCATCATGGGTGATTCTACAAAGTATCTCACTCTTAAGTTTCAGTACATCACTTCCTGTGCTCTGGCAGCATTTCCCGCCACTGACCATACCAACCATCAAAATGTCATATAGGGAAATGAGGGGAATCTGTGGGGTCTCAATTCTCAATACAGAGGATGGGACGCTGTGTTCTCTTTTGTAGGCTCAATTTGTTATTCAGGCTGATAAAATTGGTGTGTTTTTACATGAAAAACTTGCTTAATGCAGCTTTAACTGCACTGACATCTACAGAAGTGCCTCATTTGTCTTCTTGTGATGTGCATTAACAGGTTCAAATGTTTTGTTGAGATCATTCGACTCAGGTTTTTGATATATTATGATTATGATTATCAACATTTTTAGTAAGATTAATTAAAGGTCAAAGTCACTGGAAGTACAAGTGTGACGTTTCTCTTTTCCAGGAGTATTCGTGTTCTCGCCCAGTCCTCAGAACGTGACAGTAATGTTCTCCTCTGGCGTTGGGGTGGAGGTGCGCAGGCATGAAGAAACCATGGCAGTGACCGTCCTGCTGCCAGCAGAGTTCACCAACCATACCCAGGGTCTCCTAGGCCAGATGAACTCTGACCCTTCAGATGACCTGCTGACCTCCCTGGGAGAGGTCATTCCCTCAGACAACACCTCACCGGAGGAAATCTTTACCTTTGGAGCTGGCTGTGAGTCTAAAAGACAAGGTGTTGAACTTATGTCACTGGCAATGAAACGGCAAGATGGCTAAGTGTGGAGCCATGGAGAGAGACAAAATTCCCCACAGAAATTGTCAGTAGAGGCTTTGCAGTCGTGTTACAGGTCTCCTTGCTATCACTGAGGTCCAAAGTTGGAGAATGAATTGTATTAACTTATATAGCAACAGGCTCAAGACAGACAGATACCTGAAACTTGAAGATTGTTATGGTGTGGGTGTGGCTCAATTCACTCATGTTATAAGCAAAAGTGAATTGTCTGAAGCAGATTTGTTTTCAAATCCAGGTAATGAAATGCAGTGAACTGTCTTGACATCAGCCATGGCCCCTTTGGCTCTTGCTTCCAGAACAATATTTGAGTGAAAGGTAATTAAGTAAAGCAACCAGTGTTCATTCTAATATTCAACTGCTAGCCACCACTGATGCTAGCCTGTAGTAGATACATCAGCTAGTCCTGTAAACCGATGTATTTACAGCAAAACAGTGATGGTTAGCTAACTAGCAAGCGGACATGATCTGCACACAAAACAATCACATTTATTGGTGGTAAAATCATTAATCCACCCGTAAAAAGACCGAAATTAAGAAATTAACTGGTTTTTTTTTTTCATTTCTGTTTAGATGACCAATTCGTATGTTTAGAAACACACACACAAAGAAAGGAGAGGCCTGTTCACAGCCTCTGTGGAGAGCAGAGAACTTCTTTGGCCGCCAGAGGGTTGTGTTCCATCACCTGAAGGCCCTCTATCATCTGCAGATTTATTAATGATCCATCAGTTTGTCTTTACAAGTGGCTACCTAATTTGAGCCACATTTGGCTAAAATTTTGACAAAACAATTTAAGAGTGCACTGGAAGAACACAAACACATGTTTAGAGTTAAAGGAGCTTTAATAGATTACAGAGAGATATCAAGGGCTGTGACCATACTGTGCAAGTGAAACCACATCTCTGGAACCCATTGGGGCCAGACCACAGACATGCATGATAATAACGTCCCGGCTGTAATTACATATCCTTCACACTGAGTAGTTGACTTCTCATGCACTTGACATTGGACTGAATTTTGGTTTGGTATAACTGCTGTAAACACTGCATCTATTTAAACTCGAGGGAACTAATAGATTTATGGACATTAATAGAGTCACATCTTTGCACGCATCAAAGTCGTGACTTTATAAATGAAAAACATGGATGCGGGCAGTTTACATGCTGTACAATTTTGCTGTTGTTTCCATATTATAGTGTGCCTCGTATACTGTGTTTTATACATTGAGTAATTTCAGCCTAACACTCTGAAGAACATTTCCCATAAAGCTTGGCTAGCCATGCTTCATCAGTCTCAGTGCCAACTCTCAGTGGTACCCAAGAAGCTACTTATCAGTATCAGTATCATTCTCTCTTTGTTCCAGTTTTTTTTTGCTCATGTGTACTCATACTAAATTGAAAAAAAACATTTTCAGACTGTACACATGTTCTATAAAAGCTGTAATACCTTTGAGGATGTTCTCTGGTTTGATTATCAGTCCTGATGATGGCACTCAGTTGCACCTCTTGGCTATCAATATTTGGATGCCCTTTCAGGCATTGCTGCTTTAATGCAGAAAACAAAACAAATCTTTATTATTCCTGTATGCCATATGTCAGCTATCACATTACAGCTTCACTACTCATGTTTTGATCATTTTCTTGGCACAAGGCTTGTTCGATAATGAAGGATCACAGTCCCACAAAACTGTTATTTGTTCCTCTAACCAAGAACCCAAAATGTTAGTGAATCCTGAATGGTGTTTTTTGTTTCATTTGACTTTGTGTCTGCAGGGAACATTTCAAAGGAGGCATCCCTTTTCACATATGACTCAAAGTATCTTTTGGATACATACTTAAACCAGCCAACACACGACCCTGCCTTCGTTCCCGCCTTCTCTCTACCGGAGAGGCCTGATGATCCTCTGGTGGCAGACATGTTGAAGATGTGCTTTGGGGATGGAGCTCAGTTCTGCAAGTATGACACCCTGACCACCCGCAGCCTGGCCGTGGGAAACGCCACCCTCAGGGCCTATCAGAGTCACAGCGCCCTCATACAAGACCTGGAGCCAGGTAACACATGACTATGGCCTCGGTCTCCATTCATTTGATCACTTGGGAAAATGTTGTAACTCATTGCTGCATTTTCATTCAGCTTTTTCCCCATTACTCTGATTGTCCCAGAAAAGGTCCAAACAAGATGGCATATTTTTATTAGTAATTAGCCGAGAGGGGGGGCTTCATCCTTATTGGGAGACGACATGCTCACTGTGTTGCCTTGTTCCATCTTTGAAATAAAGGCGACATGCTATGAGCGTGCAGACAGATTCATTACCTGAAACGGCACCATACAGGACCAGGACAGGCTTTGTTTTTCTGTTCTGTTTTCTGGTAATTCAGTTATACAGCACACTAACGCAATTAGGGCAGATGTATTACAAATCAGTGATGGTTAGCTAACAAGCCAGCTGACATGATCCACGCACAGATCGATCTGAACTTTTGAAGGTTTGTGCATCACCATATCTTACCTTCATACCATACCTGTTTTGCTATTATTCAAAAGTACATATTGGTTTCGATGCTGATTCTGATTGATGTTATTGTCCCTCAGTGGTGTCCTGTGGCTGGCTCCCTACACCCAGGAATGGGAAGAAGAATGGAACTCACTACCTTGAGGGGAAAACCTTGAGCTTCTCCTGCAATGAAGGCTACCTGTTTTACGGCTCACCTGAGCGCACTTGTCTGGACGATGGGACGTGGACTGGAGCGCAGCCCTACTGCATCACAGGTTGGCTCTAACACAACAACAACATGAATGGCTCTCATAGAGCACACTTACATTCACGTTACTATTCTGTGTATATTTGGCTAATCAGTTGACGTGTTTATGAGCTGCCGCATTTAACACTTTATCCTGTTTAAAATAACCAAGGCAGGCCTATATCCTGAAAATGAAAAACCTGAATATTCCAGCTGAGATATGCTGATATTAACCATAAACACTGCAGCCTGTATGCTGTTGGATTTTGGCTGATTCTGAGTCACGAGTATCAAAATAGCACTGCACTATTAAACACAGCAGAAAAAATAAAGAACATAGGACTATCTGTATGTAGGTAAATGAAAACATTGATTACTGCTCATTCCCTCTTAATGCCACATCCAAACTAAACCCTTAGCTGGGATTAGGCTTATATTTGAAATATTAATGTGCATGTACACACTCTTGTAGTTAATCCCAAGCATGCACATATAGTAGTAGTGCTGATTAAGATGTGTTTGCAACAGAAACTCCAGTTCATACCGTGTAAGACAAAAGCTCCTATACCATAAACACCAAAGACAAAATCTCATGGTCCCCTTTTTATGTATGAATAAATTTCTCGCTTTATTTTTCACTTGGTTGTATTCAGTCGGTCTCTCTCATTCTAATCTATTTGGATCACATGTTTTATATTCAGCACTATTGGCAGCTTCCCCCAATGAAAACTGAGAGGGGCTTTGGTAAACCTCTTTATACCCCAGACTCTTTGAAAGCAGAGATTCAACTGTGCTCTCATTTGCTCAGGCAGACCATTAGCTATGAAGCTCTAAATGCCAGAACCTGGACTGGATTGGCTTTGTGTTTGCAAATTGGAACCACCTGGGTCCCTCTAATGGGTCGATTCATCACTCCCACCGTGAACCCTATGAATGAGTAGTGTTGTAGTCCTCAGCTGTCACCACTGGGTGGCAGTGTTTCCCACTGAATTGCGTTCTCGTCTTCCTGACAGAGCAGGTTAATGCCTCCTTTTGTCCCGATGTGCAGTGTGGAGCAGGTCGGTTTTGCGAGAAAAACTGAAAACCAGCTGGTAGCAAGGAAGATAAATGTGCATCCACACTGCAGCGTCAGCAAGACTGGTTGAGATTAGATCTGTGATCAGTGAGATGGGGAGGAATCAAAGACAAGATTGAGATGTTGAGATGCGCACACAGACTCGCTCATATTTCAGGATATGACTGCAGCTCTTTGCCTCAGTGACATATAAGCTAAAGTGAAAGAGAGGAGACAGAGGAAGGAAGCCACTTGGCTTGTGATCTACCTCTACCCCCTCCGCTCCTCATCTCATGTTCATCACTTCATGGCTTCAGTCCAGCTCTCCATCCTTTTCTTGTTAGGGCTGCACACAGAGACTTCCTCTCGATTGCTATCGGGGATGAACAGATTTCACATATCAGATTTGGAGGCCCGTGTATGTAACCACTGGCTGGGTCACAGCTGGACACAATAGAACCTCACTTCACCCCCTCCATCTAGCAGACATACTCATTTCATAACTTTGTGTTTAGATGAGTAGATGTTCGTTATCAAGACAGGCACTTCATTTTGTGTGAATCATCTGAGGAGGATTTGTATTATTTTAAAATTTTAACATCCAAACGCATTCCTCCTGTCAGAGTCAGTTGGTCTTTGGCTGTGCTGATGAAGAAAAAATTACTATACAGGACATCACTGTTTCTACTCATTACCCTACAAAGACAAACAGCAGCTACTGCTGATGAAAGACAAACAGCAGTTACAGCTGTTTGTTGCAGTGTAGTGACCAGTGGGTCTTTTTCACATTAGTTGGTGGTTTTAGAAAGAATGTCAATCCCATACAAGCAGCCAAGTGATGCAGGTGTGTCTGCGAGTTAACTCCTCACCCACACATACTGTATACACATGCGTGTATTTTTACATGCATGTGTATCTGCTGGCCCTGTATGCATTTTTGTATTCTTAGGAACAGCTCACTCAGAATACAAAAAATATATATATTTTTCCACTTACCCCAAGGGCAATCTATCCTTCCAAAATAGTTTATGTGTGATTTGGCAAGGTTTCCAGTCTGCCACAATCTTTTCTGTCTCCCCTTACCACAGTACTATGGGGCTGTATGGGAATTCATTTGTGAAGCTCAAACTGTCAAAAATGCACATGTGAAAAACTCAACAGCAACAGCTCTTTCCATAAAACAATATTTACACCCGGTCTAGTCCACAGTGCTGGGTGGTGCAAAGTTTATTCGGGAACTATTTCCTGCCAAAGAGCACCAGCAAGCTGCATCTACCCCCCCCTAATTTGTACTTTTTGGGGGCAGATAGATAAAGTTTGCTGGTGTTCTTTGGAAAGAATAATTGCTGTTCAGTTTCTTACACATAATTTTTCACAGTTTGAGCTCTACAAATATCCATCCAGCCTGTTGTATTAGGATGAAGGGACAACAGGAAAATCACATATCACACAGAAACTGGATGGATTGAGTGCTGTAGGATTAAGTGGAAAAATACTGCTTCTGTATTTTGGGTAAGCTGTTCCTTTAAACTGTCAAATGATTTGAAGAAAAAAAGGAATCTTAGCCATACACAAGCATATATTTGTTCACACACAAAGCTCTGCCTTTTTAGATACGTGACGATGATCACACTTGCTCTGCCACTCTCATTACACAAATCAGCGCTAAAAACTGTCAACATGACCTGAGGTGCTCAGTGGCAGGTGTTGCATGAGCTGTTACCTCCGCCATTCAAATGTGACCCCTGGCCATGTAAACAACACTAAATACAGAGCGAGCAGGAAACGCCCTGACTGATTTCTCCTCCTCCCCTTATGTGAGTCACATCAGCAGGCTGAGCAGCCAGGAAATTGTAGTCATAGTTAAGATGATGATGGTTTGCCACGCAGGAACAAAGGCCACCGCATCCAGTTTGACTCCTTCTGTGAGAAACCTTTAATGAGCCCCTGTTGACATGGCACCTGTCAGAAGAAGTGACAGTAAGTCCCATCCATCAAAAGTGGATCACGGCCTCAATATGTCCCATCAACAAAAGGCCCACCAATCTGCGGCGCATTATAATTTGCTTCCATTAAAACGATGCGCTTGTCAATGTGCTTTTTAACTGCATTGAGCTTTACGGGTGCACGGTGTGCTGCGATGATCGATTTTATTGTGTTTGGCTGGAAAGATGGGAGTGCTGGAGAGGTGAGGGTGGAGTTTGGATAGAAAGTCCTTGGAATGTTTTTGATCTGAGCGAGTATAAACAGCGACATGAGAGACTTGAGAAGAAAAGCGTTATAAAATTTACTAGCTTAGCTGCGCCTTGTCACGGTCCTCTGAAAAACAATAGCCCTGACCGAGTTTCAGGTGCATACCAATTAAAGGATCTCCACATCATAATGGCATTATAATATTAATAGTGTTCCTCGCACAGAGGAGAAGAAGGTGATTAAAGTAAAGGTGACAGCTGCCAGAGAGGGAAAGAGTGATTTTCAGAGGGAAAAAAAGCGACGTGGATTGAAAGACAAAGTCTCACTCAATTTTATGCCTGCGGACCTTTCCTCAGATTCCCCCGAGATACAGCAGATGAGAGGCAGAGGTGGTTGGTGAATGCAGGTTGCGTAGAAAAGGAGTTGTTGAAATGCCAACCAAGGGCACCTGGAGACTTTTAAACCAGTCACGTCTGGCGGGCTCCGGTGTCTTCGCGCGGCGGTTTCCGTGCACGAACAAAGGTCGTTGTCTGGGGAAGGTCCACCAAACAGGCTTCCACACCTCTCTCACTGACTGCATTTATTCTCGCCTCCTATCTCTTCCATCTGTTCCTTTATTTCCTATTATTTCTTTAGCTCTGAATTGTCTTTTGCCCCCCACTCCAAAGACGAAAGAGGTGTTGGATCGCAGCAAGGATGAGACATAATTGTTTGGCCCTCGATGTCTGAGTCAAATAATTCTCCATATACACCTCTCAAAACAATAGTTATTACGTAGGCTTGTGCCTGAGAACAATTTAGATCATAACAAAAAGAAACGCTATAATATTCCCATAAGGGACTGAGAGTGTCTGTGGTATTCAGTGGTAAAATTATAGAGATCTTATAATACTTTATGGTTGTTTTTCTCTTTCTTATCTTACTCTATCACAAAAATATTCCTGTAATATTCATTTGGGGATTCAGAGTTTTGGTGGGATGTTTAATTTGATTTGCATACTTGAAAAATCTAACTTCTGCTTTCTGATTTCCTATCCAAAAGTTTCAACTAATGGCTTGCATTGTCAGTCACAACCCGTTCTAGTCAACGGAGAAACAGAGATGCTTCCGCCAGCTGTGGTGTGTAAAATTGAACAGAAAATAAAGCTTGATTTTACACAGTTATGGCTTAAAATTGGCACCCTCCTCTTAAGTGGGAGCTCATTACAATATTTAGACAGCGTATATTTCAAAATAATTACTCTGAAAAACAACTAAGATGAGAGAAAAGAGCAAATGTGACATGTTAGAAGCACTGGAACACAATCTGCAGTGATTTAAAACAGTCAGGGAGTTCAGGAAATAAGCAAAAAAAATCTAATCACACTGGAACCGTTCTCAAAAGATTGGAAAAGTTGCTCAAACTCTATTAATCTGCTGCTGCGGTTTCATTGCCCCAATGAACCCTTCAGCTCCCACATTCTCTCCCCATTTCTCCTTCTCTGTCTCTCTTTGAATGGTAGAGAGACTTGCACAAATGAAGACATTGTTACATCTCATAAAGTTACTACATGAAGTCGCGTTCACCCGAAAACTTGTTTAAACATAGCCACTCACCCACGTCTCTGCAACACAGTCCAAAAACTGGCTGATCAGGGCATGCAGAGACCATGCTGCGTTTAAAGCTCACCCTGTTCAACTCCAGCGCAGCATAACAGGGGAAAGAAACGGCCTATGACACGATTGTGGTCCTTTTGATCTCTCTTCTTGGCATTGCACTTGACTTGGTGTACGTGGGCAGTATAGCGCCTAGAGCACCGACCTTTATCAGCCTCGCCCTGCCTTTAAGAGGAGGGCAACCACAGGCCGAAAACAATAGTCTAATCACACTATCCCTCTCGCATGGATGCGTATGTGCATTCAAATGATTGCCGCTTCACTTAGAGGTGCTGCATTTAGCGTCTGAACATCAATTATCACACGGTTCTGTGGAATACACAATTATGATTGGTCAAGGAGTCACATATTTCTGAATAATGACCATCATTATGACTGGCTGATGCTATGGATGGTCACTTCAAGCAGGTTTGATAATTCGTTCAGCGCATAATGTTCGGTTCATTTAGTACCATTAATCAAAGTAGCTAACAGTGACACCTGCTGGAGCCAAAAAGCAATTACAACATGGATATTGTAATTTATTTGGGGAACATGAAATGTTTGGAGGCTGAGGTCTCAACAAATGAGAAAAGAAAACCAGAAGAGAACAACAAGGAGAACAAGAAAGAAGGTAGACTATATCATTGAGCAGTTTAGTTGAAGTGTTGAAGCGTCTACCCATCCAGGTCTGATATGAATGCAAATAGAACCTGTGGACAATTTGATTCAGCTGAGTTTTGAAAGTTAATGAAATCATTTCAAAGTTAATATTTTGTGTCAAATGATTGCTTTCTTTAATAGGTAGCTGTGCAATAATAAGAAGGTACAGCCAGTTGGTCATTATTGCAAAATAAACCTCGGCAAGGTGATAAAAGACCACTCCATGACTGGCTGGCTGTACGTGATCCCTTATCAAATTACATGTTAATTTTTGAGAGACTATTATCATTGCCATAAAATAAGAAAACTCTGGCTGAGAAGATTGCGAGCGTTTTGCCTTTTCGTCTCAAGGCTGAAAGCTTTCAGAGTCTCAGGTAATAGCAGATAGTTGAATGAGTGAAGAGCCGATAGAAAAATCACTTCGAACATATTTATGTTTCCCAGCCAAACCAAAGAGAAAACAAAGGTATGCAGTAATATCTTTGTTACAGGAATCAGTGGGGTTCAAGGGCAACACAGTCTTATTTATTTATTTATTTATTTATTTTAACTCTTATAATACCACTGGCATGAGACTGAGTAGATGCTATGAATCATCTAGACTAACTAATCATCTAGACTTATTTGTTCAGTAATTACACCAACTTACTGGAAATAATTTGACCATATTATATGTTATATTATATATGAGTCTGTCATACACGTAGACACAGTTACAGTACGTACACTCACTGTACATACACACATTTAGACACACACACACACACACACACACACACATACAGCCTCTCACGCACACAAACACACTTATATACGCATACACACACACTCACATGCGGCCCCAGGGTCCCAGACCACAAGAAAGGTTAGCTGTTGTAGCTGAGTCTAATTGCTTTGGACACCTTTATCTTCCAGAGCTGCTGCTGCTGCTGCTGTGTGCAGACTGTATATTCTTAAGCTCCTGTGAGCCTGTCTGGATATGAATCTCTGACCAAGGATGGATGCAGAATAGCAGGCTAGGGGCAGACTGGCAGTGTTTTAACCGGCTACTATCCTGGTTTTTGTGTGTGCGAGTTCACATAACTGTGTGTCCATGAGCGCATATGTAGAACATTTGAAGTTGCTGTTAGACACACGGTTCATATTTCAACAACACTTCATCTTTCATATTCAGGTAGACTGGGCGAGATACACAGATCAGAAGAAAACGGTAGCTTGGTACAGCGCCGCTCACTGTTACCTGGGAGGAAAAAGCAGCAGAATTATTTTAAAGATGATATCAGCTCTGTCGGAAAACTCATCTCTTGCTCAGAGAAATACTGTATGTGATAAGAGCGTAGCTCAGGGGCAGACGGGCACACCAGGCTTATGAAAACAGTCTTGGATTTCTGATTGGTATCATCTGTTTGGTATTTCTTTTGAACATAAAC